>JBBLXU010002459.1:0-206092 GCA_037893425.1 Campoplex nolae | reverse complement strand
CTTGTCTCGAAATCAGATCTACTATCTCTAGATCAGAAATATCAAATTTCCTTAACAGACGAACAAATAACGAGCAAAGAAATCACCACCTGTAGAACATCTGTACATCTGGAGAATAACGAAACAAGATGCCTTTTTTATCATAAGAGAGGTGAGGTTAGGCATCGCAAAAATGTAGCGGCAGATTTCTGCATAACAATTGTTCGGGGATTCCGCTTTTATTTCGACTTTATGCCCATGCTTTCATATATATAGTGCCAGTTTTCCCCCTCCAAAATTCTCGCCAATCTGTTCCCAAAATGCTGAAAGTCGCGGCAGTCGCAGTCACTGTAAATCATTCAGGGCCTTCGGACGTGTAGATATAGAGAGTTCCTTTTAGGATTTAGTTTATCGGAACAATCAGCCAGACCCAAGAGAATCAGAAACGCCAGGTTAGTTTTTCTCGTACAAATTCCAATTGAATTCAGAATTATCGTTTAAAGTATTTACATTTATATTTTTCCCTTTATTCGATTTTGCTTTGCTTTTTGGTTATTTCAATACTCAAAATGTGCGATAGTACGCTGCTGCTAACTCTGCTGTGCTGGTTTAATGCAAGAAAATAGTTTAAAATGCTACCAATGACAATGATATGATCAGTATTTTTTTTTGATAATAAAAAAATAGCACACGTTGATACCGGGTGAAAAGGACTAATTTCTCGGCATGCGGAGTCGTAAAGGATTTCTTGTACGCGCGTGCTCGGTGCGACACGTCGCCAAAGAACTCAGATGTACATAGAAGCACAGTTCTTAAGGATTTTTCGTGCCGATTCTCACTGGGGGAATGACGTCAGTCCCCCAGTGTAGTTCGCAGTCGGTGGCGCTGGCGTCGTATCTCCCTTCTCGCTTCCACTCGCATACCCAGCCGCACGCGCTCATTCCATCTCTCTTACTCTCACAGTTGTAATGCACTGGGGGAACTAATTATTATCCATTTTTTAAAGCGACACGATAAATTGATGGATTAAAAAAAAATGTAGTTTTTAGAAAGAATCACATTTTTTTAAATTTGTTCCAATTGGGTATTAGTATAAAAGCTGGATTGAAAAAAAAATATATGACAAAAGTAAAAATTGAACCCGGTCCACTCGATTACTAGTCCAACACTTTACGCTGACTCTGACCAACCAGATATATATCTGTAATTACAAAACCCATATATAAATCATGAATCGGCGCTTAATATTTAAACTGATTTGGTTGGAAAATAAATTATGTAAACATTGAGTTGTCGTATTGGGCCTGCAAATATCACATTACAAAATGTTTCCTTATTCCTATAAAAAAAAAATTAAAAAACAAGGAGGTCTCGAACCCTAGAACTCATCCCATGTCGCATGTGGGCACACCGCAAACGCAGGTGACGTCACGATGCGAACACCACGCCGCCAAGTGGCAGATTGGGTCGCAGAAAGTTTGTCTTCAGGCAGCCCGTAAGAACTGTGCTTCTATGTACATCTGAGTTCTTTGGCATGAGCACATGCTTCAGAGATAGTTCGGTAAAGGTCCGCGCACACTACTGACGGGCCGGGCCGCATCGCAAAGCACTTGAAAAATGCGAGGGCGCACACTACAGGCGGACCGGGCCGCAACGCATCGCATTTTGAAAGAAAATCTTCGTTTCACTAAGCACTATTCACTGTTTTTGAGCAGGCTATTTCGAAAATGTTTAGTTCTGATAAAGAAATTTTTTAATTATTCCAAGTAATGCTCGAAGAAGACATTGAACGAAAAAAATTTAAAAAAAGAAGCACAGGTTTTGGTGTCACGATATTTGTTTAAAACAAAATTTATTTGGAGAATTTCATACTCTTTTAAAAAATTTACTCGAAAACGAAAGAACATTTTTTCAACAATTTCGAAGTTCTACGAAGAGTTTCCTGAATTACTTGAAATTTTGCGCTAAGATCTACAGAAACCAAAAAATATTACCGTACATAGTCAGAGAACTGTATATTTACTGGAACGCGCACTGCCATATGAAATGGCCACCTACTCGTGATGCCAAGAAATGCCGAAAATCATCGTTCTATCTTTGTTTTGGAGGATCCTATGTCTCTTTTTATCCTAAGGTGAACGAGAAAGAGAGATGGTCCTCTAGAGACTAACTCTAGAGTACCATCTCAGTAGTCATCATCAGTAGAGTAGAGATGTAACTCTAGAGACATACTTGGACACACATGTCTGATATGTAACGTCACATGAAGCTTTAACGTTTAGGCGCTGTGCCACTACCGTGCTGGAACTATCCATTTCGGCAGCACGAATTTCCATCATGTATATACATGATAGAATGAAGCCCTACGTTTTTTGCTACTCTGCGAGCCTTCCTCGAAGTTGGGAATTGAAAACTCCGGATTTTTATACATCGAAGATTGTTGCTTAACTATAATGAAGATCAATAAATCTTCCATGTATCTCTCGCGGAGGATTTTCCCTAGATGATGTATGAGTTTTGAAATGATACGTCGATTCATTATCGATAGCCGATCCAACATGCAAAGTGAGGAATTGTTTTTCAACTGCAAATAACTTCTTAAATAACAAATGCAGGAGATTTGTTTATAGAACCTTTTTTGTAGAGAACTCTTATGCATTGCATTTTTCAATAATGCTTTCCAAAACAGATATCTCGAAAAAATCGGTTGTTAATTTTTAACAATTTTTACTTGCTACAAAACGAGTAGGACTTTTACGAAAACTTGAGGGCGACTTCCTGCAGATTCAAAACTTACCAAAAAATTGGTGCTGCTCTTGGGTCTTTGAATAGGTTGCAAGTTTATTCCGACTGGACGATAATAGTGATTCTTTGAACGTTTCATTTGGCGCACCTTCATTTGAATGCTATTTGTTGCATCTTTCAGAGGAGAAACCTATTTAGTAGGCGAAAAATTCGCTGTTTACGAAATTAAAAAAAAAATAGGAAGTCGCGTTCAATTCGTTTAGAAGTTTGCGCACTTCCCAGTCAATATTTCGTGTGCGTGAAAATATTTTTTCGTTTCTTTTTTATTTGAAATAGGCGATTTTTTCAGAGTTTCATTTCACAAAATCGACTTTTATTTGACGAATCCTCCATATATTTGATGTTTTCATGGTTTACCGAAAGTGTATGAATGTTAACTTTGAAAATTGATTTGTTTCAGGCAATTAGAAAAGCAGTCAAGATGCTAACAGTTTGACGACTTCCAAAGTATCTTTGCATGAGGACCGACCTGCTCACCTGGCAATTTCGAATAAGGATAAAATAAAAAAATATTTTTATGCACTCGATTCGACACGAATATAAAATTAATTCAAATTCGATTCCTAACAATTAAATCCATAGGAAGGTATTCGAGAAGTAAAAAATTGTGAGAAATTGAGATAACTGTCGAGCAGATATTTGACTTCATGTGACGAGAAAGAAGGTGAAAAAATCAGCAAAGTAACTTTTCTACAAGGTACAGTTCCCAGTAAATTAATTCGTACAAATTTTTCATATGCTTAATAAATAATGGTAATAAATTGCTTTTATCCACTTGACAGTACTATAAAGTATTGAGCAAAGAAAACTAAATTGACGATGAATAAAAACACTGCAGTATTTCCAAATATTAATTTTTCAGTTTGCAGATACCTGAAATACTGCAGATATTAATGCAGATATAACTCCATGAGTGAGACAATAATTTAGCTAGTGAAAATGGCTCAAGAGATTCGATCACGGCATGAATGTAAAATTCAGGCTGAAAAAAAATATTACACGGAATACAAATGGATATTGAGCGATTGGTCTATACTCTATGATTCAACATACAAGAATGGAATCCAATCTGATGATTTTGAACTTAATGGTACAAATGGATGTGCCTGTTCGCTCTCCTTAAAGCCGCTACAGGACCAACCGTTGATAATGCACCTTCCAGACACTCTGGAAATTCTGGCTATGAAAGTTACTTATTCGGTTTTGATTCTCGTGAGTTCTGTCGCAATCTATCAGGTCCAAAAACTTTCGCACTCACCTTTCATGGATCACTCTTAAAAGGTTCATCGAATTATATGTTTAAACAGTCACCATGTGAGGACGACACTGTTACTATATTACTGCAGATAATGATCGTAAATTCCATTGCCATTACCAAGACTCCTAAAAAAACAGCGATAAATTGCAAGAAGCTGCCATGTGATGGTGATAGTCCTTCGAAAAATGTTCTATCAAACTTCAAAGATTTGTTTGATAGAAAAACTTTCTGTGACGTTACTTTTTTGCTGAGAGACAAAACATTTTCTGCGCACAAAGTAATACTCGCAGCACACAGTAAAGTTTTTGAAGCAATGTTTGTAAGTGACTTGAACGAACACGAAGAAAACACATTTGATGTCATTGATACAGAAACAGAAGTATTCGAAAGGTTTCTCAATTATTTGTACGGAGAAGAAATTGAATTAGAAGGAGTAGCTGAAGAAATGATGGTGCTCGCAGATTACTATCAGATTTGTGACTTGAAAACCACATGTGAATTTCGTATGCTGGAATATCTTTGTGAAGAAAACGTTGCGAGATATGTTATCATTGCGGACAAGTTCAGTTGCACTACTTTGAAAGACAACGCTCTTTCCTTACTTCGGAGCAGTCACACCGCCCTCGAAGAAGCACTTGTAAAGGAAAATCTTGAAACCGTTACATCTTTGAAAGAGATCCTATTTAAAAACCCACTTAAACGTTAACCGACATCAAAAGATGACTTTCGGAATTTTTTTTCTAAAACAATAAAATAATCAATCATTTTAAAATTGCAGATTTTACTAATTAAGAAAAAAAATTCATGATAGCTAGAAGGCGGAGAACGTAAATCACTGTAACGCTGCGTCATTGGTGGGAAAAACAGAGATCGTCAATTGTTCTGAGATGAAAAAATCGAAATCTCCAAATTATATTCGTTATACAGTCGATGAACTAAAAATGGCATAAGTCAGTCAAAAAACCTAGAAATTGATAAGCTCGAATGAAAATGTGTGACACGCATCCATATTCGACTGTGTAACTTCTGAAATATGTTCCGTAAATCTTTGCAATTCTAATAACATATTCTCGAGTAATAGAATCATTAATTAACGTTGAAACATTTGACTTTGACACCCCAAATCATGACTCTGCCTCAAATGATATTCTAAAACCAATTTTCTAAGTTTATATTACTCAAGTAAAATTACTAAATGGTCACAGGAAACATCAATTTTGTGATGTTAAGCTTATGTTTATCAATAGTTTTAATACTGTAACGGGGCAGCCTTATCCCCTGTCATGATTTCTGGTTTCACAGCAATCCTGACAGAGGACGACGGACTGAGCACTCTCGCGTTAGCGGAGCATCACCCGTACGCCGATAAGGGTCCCTCGCCTTTCCATCCTCCTCCTCCTCCTTATTCCTGCCCAAAAATTGTATTCGCAAAAATAATGGAGCACTGATATCCTCGATCGAGGAATAACGTTTCTCGTACAATTAATTAAAGTACGGTGGTACAATAGCGAGGCCTCGCCCGATTGCGTCACAAGAAGCGCTCTTAGAGCACTGGTTGCTCATGATCCGGACGAGAGTAGTCGTTCTTGCTTCCCGAGTCGAGTTATCTCCTCGAAGGGCAAGACGGGGAAATCTGAAGGTGACTCCTACTGCTAGCAAAGACCTCGCCGGTCAGTGCACGAACCTGCACACCTCTCCACGAGAGAGAAGAGGATCTCAAAAATCCGAAATTTCGATTTTTGAACAACTATAACCAAAATTCAAAAATCATGAAACGTTTTAATACATAGATTCACTATTTTTGATATCAGCAAAATGAACACCGATGCATTATTTTAAGTTTCTACGATTCAAACCGTTGTGCAGATTTTCTATTGCAGAATATTCAACTTGTCCCAAATTTTCCCAAAGCGAGTGCTAAATGGAAATTTAAGGAAGTTAAAGCGGTACAGTCAATTCCTTTACCGAAAAGTTATGATCCGTACGATAAAAAAAGTTAGTAAAAGGTGTGAGTTTTCTGCTTGTATTTTTCTTCCGTCAGCTTTATGATGTTACAACTGCCAGCAATGGATTGCGAGTGCAAGCACGAAAAAAATCACCATCACTAAAACAAATATCCGTGGGAATAAATTGTTAATTTAACCTCAAAAATTATCCTAATAAATCTGAAAAAATTTACAATAATTAAAAAGCCTTACTAATGTTCCGAAAAAAAGTTCATATTTTTAGCATCATTTTTTTCCGAGATGTCTCTGGAAATGTCTCGATTTTCATAAGAGCACATGTTATTTAGTCTAAATTGTTATTGATTTTTCTCAGCAACGAGGTTTCTAAACTCTGAAAATTTGACCGTTTTTTTTTTACACTTATAAGATTCAATTGGTTCGAAAGAGATGACATCATTTTCGTTTTAAAGTTTATTACGGTCGCAATATTCTCGTCCTCCGTTTAGCGTCCTCTATAATTAGCATTATTCACTCATATCTGTGTGTCTAATGAATTTCTGAATGCAACTAGTGTTTTTTGATTTATCAATTGGAGTTTATGAAATAATTGAATTTTTCGTATGCTCATGAGCTAGCAGCATGCACTGACTATTTTTTCTCGAAATGTAAGCATCGAGGCCTACGGAAAAACCACATATATGTATCTCGAAAATGTTTGTAAATTTATTTTTACTGTTATAAGATAATAAGATATTGTTTCTTTTCATTTCCGTTGAATCTCACGAAACTACCAACTAAAAAAATATTTTTATTTACGTATGGTTTTGTGATGGACCAAAAAGAGTTTAATAAATGAATAAAAAAGGGTTAAAGTTGAACGGTAATTTATTGTAATAAAAATGGGTGCAAATTTGAGAGAGAGTGCAAGTTAATGAGTCGGATGTTGGAGATGAATTGTCTGAGAAACGACGCTCGTCGGGATGGTTGAAAGTAGGGCCCATTGTTCCTACGCTATTTAGTATTACTGCGGAGCAATATAAAAAAAGTCAGATTCTTTGGCAATACCGAGACGACGGGCACGCGTAACGCGTACAGCGGCTGTCGAGGAGCGCGGGATCGAGGTGCGGGTTCTGACTTGGAACTGATAAGCGATGGAAGGAGATGCTGCGTGTAGAGTTTGACATGGAAAAGAGTTAGGATAAAGTTTGGGCAGATGTGAGGTTGCAGGTGTTGGTGTGAGAAGGAATTTCCGGACATTGGGAGTACGGGGCTGTTACAGTTTGAAAATGTACTTTATGTAGTTTTAAGTATGCTATGTAGAATCTTTACTGTATGTTTGTCGTGTGACGTAGTAATTTTGCCCACGTCCCAAAATGATTAAATATTGGCACGGCACGGGAAAGGAGCGTTCTTCGGCATCGAAGAATCTCTCTTGAGCAAATTCAGAAAGGCCAAACGCGAGCGTATTTATCGAGAATTATTTTTATTTTGAATTATTTTTCTTATTGTACGAGCGAGCAGCGGTTATCCGCGAGAATGTCGAATCGAGGAAAGCCAATGCGATCCGGAGAGGGGATGCTATCAAAACGTCATCGAGTCGGAGAGTCGAGGGAGATTCAAATTTCGAAAGAGTTTTCAAGATCATCAAGCGAGAGTCGCTAACTCCATGCCCTCACTCTCAGCTGTCTAACCTCAGGATGCGTCTATCAGCATCCAGAGGATCGCCATATTCTCGTTCGAAGCCGAAAGCCGAAGGCACAATTTTATCGGGTTGGGTGGGGGGGTTAGGACCCTAGTCCGCGTACAGGTACTCGTTCTCGGTACAATTTTCGAGGACTCGAGTTTGTGACAGCAATGACGGAGGACGTCTTTTCTCGAGCCGTTGCCGTCCTCGATCATGAATTCGACGCCGCCAAATTATCGATGGAGAGATTTTCAGTGGTCTTTTTCCGGATCTCGTCCCACGAAAACTGTAGTGGTGAGCCGTCGTTTCGCTCTTATTTTTGTTTTATTGTATTTCGTATCGAATTACTCGCAAGTAATAACTTTTTGGGGACTTTGTGATAAACGAGCGATATTGTTTCGGGGTACGCACGCGTTTGGAAAATTCTGGTTACGCCTTATCTCGCGATTTTTATCTTTCGCGATTTATCGTTGTCGTTTATTGTATTTGAATTCTATTATATTTTTGTCCAATCTCGAGATCCATAGTTTAAGTATTTTTGTCACGTGATTGTCGGTATCGTTCCGGTCACCTACCATTGAAAAATACGATAATGGCGAAATCTTTAATGTTACGAAATTGTGTATCGTGAGCGATCGAGCCGACGAATATTCTTTATAAATGTTTGTCGACGATTAACAGAATTTTATTGTAATACTATTTTGTTATCCAAGTTTAAAATTGATTGTAAATTGTATTTTTTATTTTTCCGGAAAAATATTTTCATACTTGTTTTTTTTTATTTAACAAATCTAAATTGTAATTCCGGATTTTCGTGTCGAGTTTCGTGTGATTATTTTATCAAATTGCCTGACCTCACCTTTATTCTACCAAATTTGTTATAAAATATGGCTACGACTGAGAAACCTTTATTTTCGTTCTCGATAGTTTTGGATACAATTTGTCTAAGGTCATCTTATGCTGGCGTCCAGAAATTATCGAGAGCGAAATTTATTTTGTGCGACCTGTGGGAAAAGTCGTTACAGACGATATAAAAACCTATTTAATATCGGGTATCAAGTTGTATCCGTGAATAATATATCATTTTCGTAAAAGACACATGTTTTCAACATGCAGTTATAACGAAAATAAAATGGTATTTCCTGAAAAGTTGCAATGAAATTATTTGTTACAGACCTGAGGATTATTTTATCAATAGGTATATTAAAGTCCCGTTATTTGCCAAATTAATTTTTTTCACTTGAATACGGTCTGAATCATTTGTTTGTAGTCCGAAAACAATTTAAATATATATGTGGATATATGGACATGTCCATTACTTTTCGACCGCAGCCTGCGCGATTGGGTCAGCGATTTGGCTGCCGATTTTTTCTCATGAAGTAGGTCATAAAAATAGACGATCCCCCAAATTTGAAGTCTATTCAACAAAATTTGATGGCTGTAGAAATTCTTGAAATTCTTATTAAGTCGATTTTTAGCCATTTTCACGATTTTTTCATCCGAACTCTATGAAGCTTGGAGACTCTTATGAAGCGGCATTTTTCTTCTCCAATCTTCCACTTTTTAGAAAAAAATAGTTTTCCACTCCAAACGGAAATCCGGTTAAATTAGCGCCCTTTTCTTGAATTGGTATTTTTAGAAAATTTCACGTATTTTTGAAACGCTGCCGGAGCGATAGTTTTTCTAGTAGACGACTTTAATACGGCTCAAATTTTTCACATGGGTATATTCTATAATTGAATATACGAATTTTTATATATTACCAAGTTCCTTTTTGTACACAGCCTCTTAAAGCTAGTTGGATTCTAAAAAAGTGCTGTTTTCAGATAGCTGTAACTTTTTTCTACCAAAATGAAATTGCTTGAAATTTTCAGGGAAGATACTTTATTTTATCCCCAAACAATTGGGGGGATAAATTGAATCTGAATTTTTTTTTAATGTGTTTTTCGTTGTTAGTGAGCTATGAATTTTGTAAATGTCCCAGTTTTCTATATTTTTTTTTCATATTTATGGCATTGAAAATGACCTTTCCAATTGCGAGTAACAACTTTACTCGCATCCTTCATTAGGTTGAAAAGAAAACATAAAAGAATTACAAAATTATATGCCAGAATGAACTTATGAAAATACATCAGATGTGAAATTCATATTGTCCCAATCTATTTTTTTCCCAATAATGTGGCATAACTTAAAATCTATTCGTACATTATTTTTGTTGACGGAATCATGAGCGTTGAATTGATGATAATGATATTGATGGTAATCAGTTGACAATATAGATTTTGAAGAAAGAGATTCACTAATAAAATTATGAATTCTGAACTGAACATGAATTTTTTTTCTTATTTTTTATATTTAACGATGCACAAACGCTACGCTTGATTTCAGATAAAATTCTGATTTTTTTTTTATACTATAGTGCAAGTGTGATACTTGATGCCTGTGAAATTTCAAGACACCTTAACGACTTTTCGATGGAGACATTATTGATTGAATACTGCAGTATTTTACACGTCGCATATGATGAGTATATCTTTCTCGTCACTAGAACTGAAAAATTGATATACACTACCCGTCAAAAGTTTCCGGACAAAATTGCCATTTTTGATGTCATTTTTTGAGCAGTATAGATAAACAAATTTGATAGACGGCATCTTGAAAAGAAGGAATTCCTCTTTCATTTGCCTTTTTTTAAAATGTTCTACGATTTTTTTTACGTCCGCTACATTGTTTTTAACACGACCGTTTTCCACCTTATTTTTTTTAGATTGATAGTTGGACCGCGTTTAGAAAAAAAAAAAAAATTTCGAGTTTTTTTCGACCGGGACCTTAACGGGGACAGCAAAAACTTTAATTTTGTTTTTTAAAAAGTTCTGTACGATTTTTTTTCTCGTAGTTATCTCATTTTTAGCGAGAAAAGGCAAAATCTGGAATATGCCACATACCACGAAAACTAGTGAGTTTTTCAAAAAACCTCAAGAGGGTTAAAAAATGAGTTCGGTTTGGTTGAATTCATTAAAAATTTTTCCGAATTTTTTGTGAAAATTTTTTTTTCCAACTGATTTCAGTAAAAAATCGTAAAAATTGATCGCCGTTACTTGTTAACTATGGGATTTTTGATAAAATTTTAAGATAGAAAAAAGTTTTGTTTTTCAATTCAGAAGACATCAGAATTTTTTCAAATTTTTCGACATTATTTTTTTCAACTTGAGAAAAAAAGTAGAAAAAAATGTCGAAAAAACATTTGAAAAAATTCTGATGTCTTCAGAATTGGTCTTCGGATGGGTCAATGAATGTGAACGCGATGCCAGCTTCTTGAAATTGGTTTTTGTGGGGATGCGACATGCTCAAACAGCAAGTGAAGCAGGAAAAATAAAACATTTTAAATCATGGCATAATCGATTCGGCTGCAGGGGTGGCCTTGAATTACAAAAAGGTAACATTACTGCGTCAACATTTTCTGAGAATTTAAGATTTTTTAGCTGATAATTACGGCAACGGTAAAAAAAATATTAAAAATCGCAAAAAGTCAATGCTTTTCTTATGGGAAAAAGTAAGGCTTCCTAGCGGTGGGTAAATATGGAGGGAAAAAATTAAAAAAATTCCGACATTTTTTTTGAATTATTTCGAACCAATTTGGGGGGTAAGACCATTGAAATTCGATTTTGCCCTTCTTAAGGACAGGTCTAATATATATATAACATACATATATATAACACATATATATAACATCTTTTCTATATATATATGGTGATTGAGTGAGAAAATGATGATGGTGAAAATTAAACTTTGGATACGATTTGGATAAAACCCGTTCTTAGTGAGCGTTTACATAGCGAAAGAAGTATATATGCCAAATTTCAAGTCAATCGGGCTTATAGTTTCGGTGATCTGGTGATGAGTCAGTCAGTCAGTCAGTCAGTCAGTCAGTCAGTGGTATTTCGCTTATATATTGTGACGAAAATTTTATTATTCGGAAAATACCCAGTGTCACAAAAATCGTTCTCTCTCTTTTTCGTCGATTTTATTTATTTGGGCGCCAGTCGCAAAGCGACTCGACAATGAAGAGAGAGAAAGACGGTTGACCGGCGAATTTCAGCGGATGGGCGGGGTAGGAATCGAAAATAATCGAAGACACTATTTTGTTGTAAATTGGAGTTGAATAATTTTAATATGATCCATTATTATTTTAATGATTCACAATAGATAATCTTCACTGTACAATTCGGGAGAATAAGCGCCTGAATACAATTAATATTAGAAATTGAAAATTAACCGGGATAGAAATAAAGCAATCGCGTGACTCTACGAACCACGAGGAAAGAACGACCGCGTACACTCACTCTTCTTTCTCACTCACTCTCACACGATTGAGACCCTACACTCTTTACAATTTACGTAAGCTCGGATTTTTGCTTGTTACGGGACTACTCGTAATCAAGCAAGAACGATTTTTAATTATTGAATTCTCCAAAAAGAATCCTCGAGCCCCCGATAATCGGTTACTCGACCGAGTCGCGAATCGTCGCGGAAACACTTGTCTCAATCCACTCTCTCTCTCTCTCACTGACTCTCACACACTCTCACACACTTTTCGTAATATTACGCGATCCTTCTTTCCCGGATCACAACTTACGCTAACCGGGGATAATTATATCCAATAACGCGAAAAAAAGAGACTTTTATTCTCGGCCACGATTTTCGATGTTTAATAAATTATTTTTATTTTATCGCGAGATGCTTCACGAAGGCCAAGAGCACGCGAAAAACCGTAAAGGGTCACACGTGCGAGGCGAAGCCGCGTTCGCGCCCGATTTTCTCGAGTTTTTAGTCGAGGACTACGTTCTTTTTATTAACAATTACAAATCCCGATTCACACTGATATTTTTCGTATTTAATAGCTCACTACCGACTCGGAAAGCGAAATGGAAGGAACTTACGAGTTTTCGGAAAACGGGGTGACACGTCTGTCCTGCTCGATACTCAACAAAAGTCTGACGAAATCGGGAATCGTCGTTAGGACAGTGGGCTCTCCCTCCCCCCTTTCTCACTTACGCGAATGTTCTCGAAGTGATTGACAGGTCCGTCGCACGAAAAATATATGCGAGCGTGAGACGGGGCCCCGAAGGATTTTATTTATCGAAATTTTATACATCGTAATTTATTTTACGTTTTTACCCCTAGCTCGACTATTACAACGATGTGAGAACGACGGACCCTTTATTCTTTCTTTCGGCGTATTTGACGAGGGAAAAATTCAGATAATGACTGTTCGGAAAATATAAATTTTACAGGATGCGGATTTTTGGCGCGAGGATATAATATCGAAGATCGCCCGAGTTATTACCGCCCTGATTTTTCGAAATCGGTGTTGTTCAACGATGTTAACCGACGATATCTCAATTCTCGAACTTTCTCGAGTATTCCATAGTTCGAAATATTTCCGAATTCTCCCGATCCTTAACGACTGAAACTCCTTCAAACGACTTCGGGATTTTCGATGAAAGTAAGAGGTGACCATACGTATGAGCTCCGCTCGAAATACGTGTTGAAACTACGATGATTGGCCGCTACCTCATTTTTCGTTCCCTTTGCTTTGACCTCGTACGACTTATTCGATGATAATTCCGGGACATCTTGAATATTTCTCGTCCTCCTTTCGCCTTCCGAAGTAGCTCATCATGAAAAAGAATTGATAATATTCGGGACGCAATTAATGTTTAATTCTCATAAAATATCGCTCTAGGCAAGCCCTGTGAGATCGCTGCGTGGCCGGAGTACCGAGCAAAAGAGACGGGAGTGAGCTTTTTCGCTCGAATTATTTTTAAGGGACGGTATAAAATAAAAAACCGTCACAATATATATAGATAATGTAGAATTGGATAATAAAAAAAAAGTGGAAAAAATTTGAAAATCTGAAGCGATTTTGAACAAATAAAAATTTTCTGCCTTTCGTTTATGAATTACTAAGAAATACAAAATTTTTTTCGACGTTTTTTTTTCAACTTTTTTTGCAAGTTAAAAAAAATAATTTCGAAAAAAATTTTGAAAAAATTCCGATATCTTCAGAATTGAAAAACAAAACTTTTTTCTATCTTGAAATTTTATCAAAAACGCCATAGTTATTGATTAATCGCGATCAATTTTTCAGAATTTTGACTAAAATCAGTCGGAAAAAAAAATTTTGAGAAAAAATTCTCACTAGTTTTCTTGTTATGTGGCATATTCCAAATTTTGCCTTGTTTCGCTAAAAATGAGATAACTACGAGAAAAAAAATCGTACAGAACTTTTTAAAAAACAAAATTAAAATTTCCGCTGTCCCCGTTAAGGTTCTGGTCGAAAAGAATTCGAAATTTTTTTGATTCTCTAAACGCTGTCCAACCGTAAATCTAAAAAAAAAATCGGTGGAAAACGGTCATGTTCAAAACAATGTAGCGGACGTAAAAAAAAAGGTAGAATATTTTCAAAAAAGCAAATTGAAGAGGAATTCTTTCCCTTTAAAATGCCGCTTATTAAATTTATTTATCTGTACTGCTCAAAAAATGACACCAAAAATGTGTATTTCGGTATCAGATGCTCTAGGAGAAAAACTTCAATTATGTTCGTTAAATATCCCAGATTCTGATAGTACATTGAAAAAGGCGAGTCAACAAACATCCGAATTAGAAATATTGAAGTATAGTTCACAAATCGTCGCGACACTTTATGATATGCTTCTATCAATGGGTCGCTTGGGACTCGAAGGAGTGGTATTTTAATACAATTGACGGTTAAGGGGGTTTCCGTGATATTCTGGAAGAACATAAATAGCACTTGAATGCGTTGTAATTTCAATTGGTATTATGACAAAAATAGTCCATGTCCTTATCAGAGGGTAACCTCTTATACCTCTTAGCAGTGGTATTCTGTCGAAGTTTACGATTTAAGGATTGGGGTCTTCGTTATTCTGAGAGCACATAAATAGCATTCAAATGTGTTGTAATTAAAATGTGTGATATTGTAAAAATAATTCATGTTTTATTACAGGGTAGGTTGTGGCTTATGGAGGTGACATTGTCAAAAAATGTACGATTTCAGGGTTGGGGCCTGTGATATTCTAATTGTTAGAATTTTTTTCGTGAAGTTAAAGATGTCAATAATGACATATAAAAAATTTGAAATGATTGGATTTTATTTTGTAGTGAAAAAATTTTTTGAAATATCCTTGAAAAAAGTGCAAAACCTCCAGACTCCATCCTTAAAATGGTAAAAACCAATGTACATTGATATCATTCAATTTTGGGTCGGAATAATTCCGCGTACTATGAAAAAATAGTGAAAAATGTACAAAAAACACGTCTTTTATAAAAATTAAATAAATAAAAAGGTGCTATATAATTTTCAATTATATATTATTGCAGAGTATTAAAAAATAAATCAATTTGCCATTCAAACTTTTGCCGCATCTATTTTGGTTTCAAAGATATCAGCGAAAAACGAAAAAACCACCGATATTAAGGAATTAATTTCACCCCTTAAATATGCGGGTGGGTAGCTAATTTTTTGTGAGGGTTTATACTTTGATGTAAACTACAAAAAGTAACTTTTTCGACCGAGTTTTTGGCGGTACAGTAAGGTGACCTTCCTTGTAAGGGCACGTAAATAGCACTTGAAAGTGTTGTGCTATTGGCAAAATAGCTCATGTTGTTATCAGACGGTAGCTCTTAGGGGTAGTATTTAAAAAAACTAGCGATCTAGGCGCTGGCGTATTTAATATTCTGAGAACCCAAAAATAGCACCTAAATATGAATTGGCTAAATCACAAAAATAGTCCATAAATATTATATACCAATTCGAATACGAGTATCGCAAAAATAAAAGATGCTCTGCTGGCATGTTAATAAGCTAGCTGAGCACTTTCAATTTTCTATTTCCGCCGAAACAAAAGGAGCACGACAATTTTCATTGCAGCACATAAATAACACATAAAAAGAACTTAATTTAGGTCTGGTCTAAATTCATTTTGTTTTTTTTTTTGATTCATCAGAATTTTTTTTCAAAATTTTTTTGTATCATGTATCTATCGAGTCGTTGATTTTATCAGTCAAAATTGATAATACAAAAAAAATTTGAAGGAAAGATCTGAAAAAATTTTGGTGAATTAAAAACATCAAAATGAATCTTTTTTACTTTTACACAAAGTATTCTAAACCCCATGGTTTTCGAGATACGCTATCTTTTCAGAAATCTGTCTTTTTTTCGATAATTTCCAAAAAAAACTACATAACTTGGCAAAAAATCGCATTTTATTTTTTCAAAAGCCAAATTGAAACTAAAAATATCCTCTTTAAGATATTCTGATAAAATAATTAGTTTACTAATTGATACGAGCCTAGCACCCGATTCATTGAAGTGAAAAAACTGCGAAAAATAGTAATGTTCAAAGTTACGTGCCGAGTGCGAAAAAATCGCATAAAGTATTTAAAAAAAATAAATTGAAGCTAGAATTGTCTGCTTTAAAATGGCGTTTATGAAATTGAGTTACAATTTTTTTGGCCCAGATATTTGACTCTATGTATGGGTCAAACAGCCGCATAGGGTGCCTAATACTTTTGCGCAAGGCTGTACATAAATGTTTCACTTTTTTATATACTCTTCAGATCTCCGCCCGAAACCCGAAATGGTTGTATAAAAAGGGTGAAAACAGATATCTGTGAGAAGTAATAAGAGCCGTTGTCTAGATTCTACCCAGTACGCCTGCATGTGCGGATGGAAAAATAATCAAAACGTTACATTGGTTAATTGTAATTACACGGTCGTCAATAATAAGTTTGTCTTCAAACGTCTCGTGCTAATCAATTCCGCGGTATCAATTATCGCGGATAGAAATTTTGACGCGGTTCTTTGTTTTTCACTTCAAGTTTAGAGGACGTGAAAAATGAATTCGTTCGGGTTGACGATTAACCGAAATGTTCTTGATTACATTAAGGGGATCGTAGCCAATGTTCAGTACAATCGCGTAGTTAAATTTCCGTGAGGTGCTTTGTTTTACGAGCCATAGATTCAGATTCTTTTCACGAGTTTTTTTTCATGAGCATGAGTAAAACTTTGGTACTTTCGATCGGAACGGTCTTATTCTTATGGAATTATGATGTTGTGAACGCGATTCCCGGGATACCGAAAACATACAAAGGCAGAGAGGTACATATGCTGTTTACGAGAGACCTACCTCCGTCGATAGTTAAACCTTTTATTAGATGGGATAACGGCACTACAGAAGAATTGAATGTACAGGACTTCTATCCAGAAATCGAAGAGGCGTAATTATAAATTAATTTTTATAGATATAATGAAAGTATCGATGCATTTCCAGATTTCCCCATGGGGATGGTTTAATTCTGATATGTTTTTGATGTGAAAGGAATCCTAGAGGTTGGGGCAAAGTAGTACGTAGGCTGTGGCGGGAATACTATCAGAAGATGTCTTCAGAAGATGAGGCAGATGTTCCGGCCGAAACAAGACGCAGCGCTCACATGTAATGATCATTGTCTGTATACAGAAAAGTCAAGTCCAAACTTCTTCCTTGCCATAGAATACATTGTTAAAATCTATCGAATAAATATTCGATGCTCAACCAAATCGTCTTTTCCTCCATTTTGGGTTGTTTATTATGCACACTAGACTGATTCAAAAAAAAATTTATTTTTTTTTCTTGCGCATTCACGTGGGATAGTTAGATAGCAATAAAAGAGAATTTCTGTTACAATCTGAGCACAATAGCTCAATTTTTAGAGGTCGCTATCTTGTCTTTTGTATATTTTTAATTTTTTTAAATAAATTGTTAAGAAACAACTTGAATACAGCATCATGTGAAATAACAATTATGTTAAGATAACATTCAACAGCTATTCCGTAACAAAAAAAGACTTCAACAATGTGAAAAAGGTTGTAATATTCACATACTGAATCCTGGTAAATAAGGAATACCGTGTATACTATGACTATTCGTATCGCTTGATTGATACGCACTTCATTCTTTCTATTTTTTTTCAGAAACCTCACTTTGATAATAGTTTGCTATATGGCATGTGTCAAATCTTTAAAAATGCAGCATTAAGTTTTATAAAATTAACTTGTTTTGTTTTCAAACTTGTTTTGATTTCTTCTCGGTCCCTGCGTATTACATTGCGCATATTAGCTAACCATGCTAATGCGCATATTACTGCTCACGTCACCTTGTAGATCATCACAATTTTTATAGATATTTTTTGTGCTTTGGTTTTTTTTTAATCCAAAATTTATTTGCTTCGGAAATCTCAGTTAATTTTTTTTTCATTGGATTTAAATTTCATTTCATTGAAAAAAATGTTTCATGTGTTCAACACTGTCGCGCTGTCAGCGCTGACAGCGCGAACAGCGCTGAAACAGCGCTGTTTTTTTCATTTCATTGAAAAAAACATTTTTTTCAATGAAATGAAATTTAAATCCAATGAAAAAAAATGAACTGAGATTTCCGAAGCAAATAAATTTTGGATTGAAAAAAAACGAAAGCACAAAAAATATCTATAAAAATTGTGTTGATCTACAAGGTGACGTGAGCAGCAATATGCGCATTAGCATGGTTAGCTAATATGCGCAATGTAATACGCAGGGACCGAGAAGAAATCAAAACAAGTTTGAGATCAAAACAAGTTAATTTTTTATAAAACTTAATGCTGCAATTTTAAAGATTTGACATAATACGATAATAGCAAACTATTATCGAAGTGAGATTTCTGAAAAAAAAAATAGAAAGAATGAAGTGCGTATCAATCAAGCGATACGAATAGTGATAGTATACACGGTATTCCTTATTTGCCAGGATTCAGTATGTGAATATTACAACCTTTTTCGCATTGTTGAAGTCTTTTTTTTGTTACGGAACAGCTGTTGAATGTTATCTTAACATAATTGTTATTTCACATGATGCTGTATTCAAGTTGTTTCTTAATAATTTATTAAAAAAAATTAAAAATACACAAAAGACAAGATAGCGACCTCTAAAAATTGAGCTATCGTGCTCAGATTTTAACGGAAATTCTCTTTTATTGCTGTCTAACTATCGCATGTGAATGCGCAAGAAAAAAAAATAAAAGTTTTTTTTGAATCAGTCTAATGCACACTTTGTTCTAATTATTCTGTAATCTTTTTTCTTGCGAACGAACACAAAAAAAGGATGTAAATATTTTGCTTTATGTTATGAATCTGCAGCCAACAAGTTAATCAAAGCATCAAGGCAGCGTTTCAAAAAATTCTCCATGATTTCCTCACTCTCTTCTGGACCGAACGGACAAGGAACGAAATTATTCATCGGGTGTTCCAAAGACTCGAGGAGAATGAGTTTTCTAAAGCTATTCGGCAGGGACCATTGAGCTATGTACTGAAAGGTGCACAGTTCTCGCGTCGGCAAAGCGGCACAAATTTCAGTACGTTAAAATACCCTGTTCCACACTACGGTTGAAAATGTAATTTCATCTAATTATTTGCTTATTTTTTATTTATCATAAACAATCAACAAAATAAAGACAATTAATCAAACGCGTCGCAATTTTTTCGAACGAAAAGTGAGGTGAATGCGAGATAAACTCGCACGTTGAAGGTTCTGTACCATCAACAAGCATTTTTCAGCACATTTTCAGTTCTTTCCTATCATACATCGTCATGTTCTTGAAAACTCCAGCTCATGGATATGTACATCGTAATGATTTCTTTATGAAGCATTTAAAATAACGTCGCAATATATATCAGCTTTACTGGTTTTAGAAATAGTATGGAATAGGTGATCACAGGAATCAGTTTCAGGGAAATTTTTAGAATTCGTTATACATGCACGGAGAGAAAAAAATTTCTTGATTCAACAAAATTCCATTGGATCAACAAATCGGTGCGAACGAAATGAAATTTGTTGATTCAACAATAATGTTTTTGACGAAGTGAGCAATATTCATTTGACCACCAAATTAATTGATTGGTTTGACCAAATTTTTGTTGAATTACCGATTTTCATTTTTTCCGCGATGATTTTTTGATCCACCAAAATCTCTTTCCGTGTGCAGTGTTAGAAAAACAATTTTAGCTTCTTTCTTGATCATGAAATTCATCCAAAGATTGCATCGTCATGTCACAGCGTCAAACTGAGTGATTTAGCATTATCACGGATGGATGACTCGCTTCGCTATTATAGATCCGAGAACACAATTGGTTCAAGTTATAAATCTCAGAACAATAAATCACACGATGTTGAACGATCGAATTTCAATCACCAATGACTTCAATGTCAGAACACGATACGAAGTAGTAATGTGGAAACTTTGGAGGCTCGCCAATATTTTACTTGACAAGCGGAGTCAAATATATCGTTCGAACGTGATCGCACAACACTTTTCATCTCTATACGGCTTGTCGCAACGTTTTTTCATACAAAAAAAACTGTTTTGACTCGAAAACAGTTGTTGGGAAATAGAAAGGACTTTTTCTTATTGTTCATCGTTGTCATTGATTAGGACAATACTATTTCCAGAAGAAGCATCCACGTGCTGACAAGATCACGATCCTTATAAACTCATTATATTGTAATAACTCAATCAAACGCGATAACAAATTTTATTAGAATGTATAATATATTTATACCGAGTATATTTTATTACTCAAACGGTTTGTCCGTGAGAGCCATTGAAAAACGCTATGGCGTCATAAAACCGGCATATTCGCGTATATAAGAGTGCAGCAGGGCTCGCGCGGGCATTTTTCTTTTAATACTTGGCGTCGAGCCGCTACCGCGTCTCTTGATAATAAAATTGAGAACTCAATATTCATGGAAGATTCTTTATTAATTAACTTTTCTTTTGTTTAATGATGTACCATGGCTACCGCGGATAATGTACGATCAAGTCAGTGAGTGCAAGCAGTTACCGTTGGATATTAAAAAATCGCAAACATCCCCTCACGGGGGAAAAAAACCTAGACAAACACATTGGTGGTCCTTCGCTTCCCTATGTTATTAAAAAAAAATCCAAAACGCCGCTTAGAAAAATTAACAAAAAGTTACAAAATAAGTTGAGCTCTATTGAAATATACATGGCCAAGTACGGAAGGTTCTATTTCGTTTTATGAAATTTTCAAATACGGTTGGATGTTGATAGAAAAATTAATAAAGTTCGAAAATACAGTTATTTCACCAACCAAATTGCAAACGTAAAAAAATTAGATTGGCAAAAAATTCTGAACGAAGCATTTTACGAGTGTTTTTCCAATAAACTAGCGTAATATGTAGATCATGGGCACGAATTTGCCAAGTACTTCGTTCAGAATTTTTTCTCTTTAGTTCTGGCATATTAACGTCAAAAAGTATAATTTTAAAAAGTCTTCCAATGCTTTTTAAAACTATACTTTTTGATTTTTATATGCCAGAACTAAAGAGGGAAAGCGAAAAAACACAGCCCACTTCAAAGTCAATAGAAATTAGTAGTCGAAGACTTTTCTTCTTTCTTCAGATCTTTCTTCAGATTTATCAGACCAAAATTCTGTTTTCATCCAAAAATAAGCAGCAGAAGACTTTTCACAATAAATTTCTTAATCCATAATGCCGAAATCAGAGAAAAAAAGTGAAAATCCATAGCTCATATGTTGCGGTATGAAATTTCAAAAAGTGTAGGTATTCGTTGCTTTTCGATGACAAAAATTTTCATACTATCAAAAAAAGAGTATCTGGAGACTTTCCGTGAAACAACTTTGTATATCTAGAGACGAGGCAGCGTCTTGACGCCAAGTATTAAAAAGAAAATGTTTGAACAGGCAAGGCAAGACGTGCAGCGTATCTATACTCGAGATTGGTCGATTTCCCCTCACTTCTGAACTTAAAGTCGTCGCCATTGTTGCGTAATTCGACTCATGGAAAAAATGAAACTCCCATCATTTATTATACCACAAGTAAAATGGAAAAATGAAAAAAAAAACATACATAGTTCAGCCCCAACAAAATTCAGAAAATTTGGGTGTATATATTGCGTTCCAGAGACAGAACATCCATAACTCATATGGCGCTTCACAAAGTTTTCAAAAGTTGTAGGTATCCTGTCAGAAAAAGGGCATCCAAAGTCTCTTGGAAACAAATTTTTGAATTCATCACGACACAACTAAAGTGGAACATTGAAAATTGACTTGGCACCTATTCGGCCTAACAAAATTTTTAACATTTCAGTGTATCTCTTGTGTCACGAACACAGAAATTTTGATCCCATCCAGAAATGAGCAGCTAAAGAATTTTTGTAACTAATGTTTCAATTTATATTGCTATAGTCAAAGCAAGTAAGTAGACACACACATATTTGGTATGGATCCCGTGTGTACCACAATGAGACAGAAAAAAGTGACCGGAGTGCGTACCTAAAGTAAATGGAAAAGAATAGGACAGTTTTTCAGAATGATTTCATAATGGCTTTAGTTTCAACATTATTCATTTGATCAAAGATTCTGATGGTTTATTCGAACTTATGAACATGACCCACGTAGAAGAAAAAATTTTTAATTGCAAAAAAATTCAAGGATATAGGTTAGTGCACCAATTTTTTTTGTTGGGTCGAAATGTGTCGAAATATTTTCGGCACATGTATAACTTTTTCGTGTAAATCATTGCATAACACTTTTTTCCACTGAATTTCGACATAACTTTTTTTCTAATTTATCGATGTTTTCTATTTTTCACTCCCGACTGCTCGCAGGGCAAAAAGATAGGAGTTGTGCGTTTCGCTGCGATCAGCTGATTGGGGCTATTTCTTTGTCACCACTTTCCTCCGGAACAGTGACAACTGTCTTGACCAATTTTCGCATATATTTTCCATGCGTGACACACAATGTTCTTAGACATAGTTTGTTCAATTCTATTGGAAATTCACTGAAATAATTAAGAATCATTGATATTCACATTCAAACGCAGTTTGCCATATCGAAAGGGGACCCTTATAATAAGGTCATGTTCGACTATCGCTAACTTCACACCATTGTGCGCTGCTAATTTCAGTCCGAACTGACGCGCGTCTTTCTACACAGCTCGTCTATATATATATATGTATTTTGACGTGGTAATTTTGCCCACGTCACGAAAAATACAGAGATTGGCACGGCACGGAGGAAAACGTCAGGTTTTGACGCATTCCCTCGAGAAAATGGCTGAGGAGTCAAATGCGAGCGTATTTCGTTGTATTAATTTTATTTTCATTTTATTATTTTATTTTGTACGAGCGAGCGACGGTTATGAAGCATCGAGAATACGAAATCCAAACATCGAGAATATTCTGGTCGTCGCTACTTTCGTCATGTCGTCGTAAGGAAAGGCATAGGTCGTCAAGGTCAGTCGGAGTTGTCATCGATGGAACGCGAGAATCATATCGAGAGAGAGAGAGAGAGAGAGAGAGGCGTCGCTAGCTCAAAGCCCTCATCCGGAGCTGTCTTATCTCGCGAGGTGCGTCTATCAGCATCGGGAATCTTCGGGAAGTCTCAGCTGGCACGAGTCAACAGTTGTCAGCACCCCGTAACTGAAAATTTGAATTTTGCGAAAAAGGAAAGGGGTGACTTTCGAGAATGTTCGAGAAAATTCTGAATTCCATGAGTAGGTGAAGGGTGGGGGGTTAGGACCCAAAATCTATAAAACCGCGTTTTCATAATCGTTCGGGGACTTTTCGTATCGAACCTTAACGGAACCTGACGTTTTCTGACGAGCTGTCGCCAACCCTGTTCAAGAAATCGACATAGCCGGAATTATCGAGAGGAATCATCCGTGGTCTTTTTTATTTTCTTGATTCAGATCTTAATTTGACGATATTGGATAAGCATCGTCAGAGAAACAATAGGCCGCAAATGGTTCGTTGGTGGTGGCCGATGTGTTTGAGAGGATCGGAGGCTCAGCTGTAGATAAGTCGGGCTTAGAAGATGGTATGATGGTTCCAACCGGTTTTTTTGAAGCGGTTGAAGGCGCAGCCGCAGGTGAGTCAGGCTTAGGAGGTTTGATGGTGGTTACATCCGGTTTTGTTGAAGCGGTCGAAGGCTCAGTCGTTAATAAGTCAGGCTTAAGAGGACTGATAGTGGTTTCAATCGTGTTTTTCCGATGATGGGAAATTTTGAACTTGAAAGGTTTGAATTTTTTCCAAATGATAAAAGCTCGTAGTATAAGTTTTCGAAAGGATGGTATTGAGGAGGGAATGGATCTCAAAACAATTATACTATACTGAGAAAAGAGAATAGTTGAATCAACCAAATGGCTTCGTGAAATACGTCCAATGTAATATTCTGTTATACCTAAATATCAGTTTCATTAAATGAAAAATATCTTACGTTGATCCAACAAAATCCACGACAACAAATCTCATTTGGTTGATTCAATTGGTATCTTTGTTTAGTGGAATAAAATTAATAATTCGTGCAACTGAATGATTTTTTGAATGAACGAAATATTTCTTTCGACGTATTCTACGAAGCCTTGGTTAATTCAACTAAACTCTTTTCTCAGTGTATTACACGTGACACGTTGATTAATGATGAGGAAGTTTATTGATAATTAAGAAGCAAATGAAATACGTAAGTAAATAGAAAAGAAAGGGATCACACACAAGGTTTAAGAAACGCGCGGAAATATTGTTCAAAATTAATTTATTCGTGTTTGATTATTGGTTTCAATATTTGAGAAATCTAATTTTCCAACATATTATTGTAATTTCAACATACCGACATAAACGCTGACGATGTAAAAAACAATTGATGCGTGAAGCTTCATCACTCTGGAATTTAGTTCGATTCCGTTGTTAACAGTGTGCAAAATAGAAACGCTCGAAAACGTTTGTATTTCAGACTCGCGCGAACCTCTTTCAACACCGGGCATCGAGCCGCTACCGAGTCCTTTGATATACGAATGTAACAAAGAAATAAAATTGCAAACGAGGCCATAAGGATCGTGAAATTTTTCGAAAAGACACGTCGTCCATTTATATAAAACGTTGATAATTTTTTCTTTCAATTCTCTGTTGTCGAGCAGGCGGATTTGTTGTACTTTTCGGGTTATCATTTTGTCAATCGCCCTGGTCATTCGCGTAAGTCAAAAATCTCTCAACGTTTTTACAACATTTATTAAACAAGAAAAGTTCGAAAATGGGCCTATAATTCTTCTATTATTGCAATATTTAAGAACCCAATTGGGGGAAAGCAAATTTAAAAGGTTTAAAAGATTCAGGAATGATTTATTGTACTTGACGCTGATGTTTCGATTCGATTACTAATTCCACGATTTTGTTTTTTTTTTCTTTTTTTAATCAGTGACCAAACAATGAAGAATCCACTTATGAAATTTTCATGAATCTCCCGACGAAAATCCTGACATCTATTTTTTATTTCAGACTTTTCCCTTTTTATATTTCTTCGACTTTATCATCAGTGAGGCGTTGATTAATTATTGTTAAAAAAAATTGAACGTTTGTGAGATAAGTTTATCGTCTGCAAATGAATAACTACAATTGCTGTCAAGTTTAAGGTCCCTCGACTTTATTTTACAAACTTTTTAAGGTTTATAGTTCAATCGATCTAAAACTTTTGGTAGGTGATGAACATTACAACAAAAAAATTCTTTAGCTGCTTGTTTATGTAAAAAAAAAAAAATGCAAAATTTGAATACATTTTCCTGAAGCGGTGATGTTACTCGTAAAAGTTACCAACAAAAACTTGAATCACACGATCTTCAGAAGAGTTTTCAAAAAACTGAATGCGAGTTTTGAACGGTGAATTCACCGCAGTATACTTCCAAAAATTAGAAACCGAATTGCGATCTGAAGTTTTGCACTCACCTTCATTATTCCTCGTCTTCTATGGCAGTCGGAACAGATCATGATGGATCAAGTACAATTCGCGTGACACCAACTCCGAACGTGAATTGGGATAGGTTTATTCAAAGAATAAATAAAAATACACAAAAATTGAATTGAATAAACGTTTCGATACGTATATATTGTAATAAACTAATGAAACCAATAGTGATACAAAACTTGAATACAATCCTTCGACTATATACTATGGAGATAACCGATTTGAGAACGTCGTTGCGATTTATAATTTACGTATTGGAATAACCGGGGTACCAACGAAATCGGTTTCATACATTCGTCCAGTGGCTAACTGCTGGGAAGTTTTACACTAACGCGCGATCGATGGTTTCGAACGAAGCGTCATCCGACGCCGCGTGAATCGACCGAAACTCGTTAATGAGATCGATATCGAATTGTCTGGCAGCCACTGGGATGACTCGCTCGGTGTATTGGATCTATGTCCCGCAGCTTTCTGACAAGTCACCAAAACTTGGGTTCGACGGTAACTGTAATACCATCTCTCTGTCTGTTAGAACGATTTTTAATTCTCCAGAAGGGGCGATGACACGTATTTTATGGAAAATATTGATCATTTTCTCCGAAAAAGTGATTGTATTCCTGACTCTAATCGCGGCTCCAATTCCGGCCTTGTTGATTAACCGGAGGCGGGTTAACTGGATTCGGCAGATATGAAAGCAGCGGAAGTGGAACTTGTTTTTCGACGAATTGACCAATTCTAGCATTAAGATCTTCCGGTTGTCGTTGGAATGAATAATCGTTGTCGCGTCGCGCTTCATATTCTACGATTATATATATTTTACGATTATTTTCTTGTTTTTTTCCAAGTCTTTCTTTTTTTAAATATGACATTTCGAAGTGGAGAGATTTGTCGTTTTTTTAAAACAATTTTTTTTATTTCAGACTTTTTAAAGTTTAATACTATTTTCTTTATGTGAAGGAGTTTTTCAGTCGGGAGTTTTTATGTTTTTTCAAAACATTTTTTTCACCACACCTGCACGGAAAATTGACTTTTCTGCTCCGCGAAAGTTGAAATTTCCGCGAAGGTGTGGTGAAAAATAGTATACGCTACACGGGAGTGAAAAGAGACTATATATTTCAAAACGCGGGCTTGTCAATTGGACAATTTTGCCCGCGATTTGAAATAGTCTAATTTCCCTCCCTAGTGGCGTAATATACTATTTATTTCACACTTTTTAAAGTTCATCTTTTTTTATTTTTTATTATCACATAAGGTAAGAATTATAACACAAAAATAGTATATTACGCCACTAGGGAGGGAAAGTAGACTATTTCAAATTGCGGGCAAAATTGTCACCCGAGCCGCAGGCGAGGGTGACAAGCCCGCGATTTGAGATAGTCTTTTTTCACTCCCGTGTAGCGTATACTATTTTTCACCACACCTTCGCGGAAATTTCAACTTTCGCCGCGGAGCGGAAAAGTGAACTTTCCGTGCAGGTGTGGTGAAAAAATAATATATACATGTATATAGACGAACTGCATAGACAGACGCGCGTCGGTTCGGATTAAAATTAGCAGCGCACAACTGTGTGAAGTTCGCGATAGTCGAGCATGACCTTATAAGGTCCCCTTTCGATATGGCAAAATGCGTTTGAATGTGAATATTAATGATTCCTAATTATTTCAGCGAGTTTGCAATAGAATTGAACGAACTACGTCTAAGAACACTGTCTGTCACACATGGAAAGTACATGCAAAAATTTGTCAAGACAGTTGTCACTGTTTCGGAGAAAAGTGGTGACAAAGAAATAGCCCCAATCAGCTGATCGCAGTGAAACGCATAACTCCCGTCTTTTTGCCCTGCGGGCAGTTGGGAGTTAAAAAGTGGTGACAAAGAAATAGCCCCAATCAGCTGATCGCAGTGAAATGCATAACTCCCGTCTTTTTGCCCTGCGGGCAGTTGGGAGTTAAAAAATGACTCTCCCCAAATTGGAGCTTTTAAAAAAATTTTTTAGAGTTCGCTCGATGACATTTTTTTTTTTCTGATCGTGGCTAACAATCGCGATTCAAAAATTTCAATTTTTCCGTTCTGCATATGAAAATGTCGGTATCCGACGGAGCAGTCGTTCTGTCAAAATTTAAGCTCTCAAACAAATTTTTTACAGGACGCTCAAGTGACTTTTTAATTATTTTTTCGATCGCGACTGATAATTACGATTTTTCCGTTCTGCATAGAAAAATATATCAGTACTTCATGAAACAGTATTTCTCGCCATATTTGGGTTCATAAAAAAAATTGATGCCCGCGCAAGCGACATTGAGCTTTTTCATTTTTTCCATCCTGGCCGAAAATCATGATATATAGATGTTTAGATTTTTCGGTGTCTGAGCAAGAGATATATCATTACCTCATAAAAAGTGAATCTCCCGAAATTCGGGTGCTAAAAAAAAGGTTAGGAGTTTCGCAAGCGATTTTTTAATTTTCATAATCATATTTCGTTAAAACTCATGTTATAGAAATATCGATTATATGCTGTTGTAATAAAAAATATTATTACGCAATAAAATAATTGTTCTACAACGATTTCAGTTCTTGTAGAAAATGTAACAAGTCTCGCACGCACTTTTTTAACGTTTTGTCCTCAATTATCATGATGATTTTTGTTCAAAACCATGAAGAAACCGATTTTGAACGAAGAAAATAATGAAAATATATGACAGGAAATATGTGCTATTATAAAAAATAAGGTAAAAAATGGTTGGAAAAAAACTTTTTACCTTATTTGTTTTCTTCGTGGTAAAAAAATCTTTGCTGCTCTTATTTTGGTACTGAACATGCACGTGTGTCAATGATTATATTATCATTTTGACGAATTTCTTACTCATTTCTATCGTCTTTGTTGTATTTCGTAGAAACAACGAGATTATAAAGTGTTCATAATACACAATGGCAAATATGATTATTCGAACGTGATTTTGCCCAACGTCTATCGTTTGAAAGGATTTATTTTTCGTTCGATTGACAATAACATTAATGGTCTATACTTCTTCGGGTTTCGGATTTTTCGCCGAACGAAAATACCGCTTGAATCATCGGCAACGAACACTCTAATAGAAACATCGTTTCGAATCGCCAAATAATCGAAAAACAAAAAAAGTGCCTAGGTATCAATGAGTCATCTAAAAGGCATCACAAAGATCATCGAAAAATCTGGCAGTCCGAAAAGCTGCCGGTTGTTACGGAGCGATGACGAATCGCCATCCGTTCAAACTGTGTCTTTTGTAACATCTTCAATAATTGCGCGGCGATTATCATTTTTTGTAGTGAACGAGATTACGGTATTTCATTCATCTACAATTGGGCTTAGCAGCAATACCTAAAAGAAAATAAATCTTAACATGCAGATTGTACTGAGTTTATTACTCATACTTCTCGTAATCTGTACTGGAGGGGGTAGGGGCTGCATGCTGCATTTCTATGGCGCAGTTTCCGAGAGTACGAGTGATTAGAATATTTCTCGCTTATTATGTAAATAAATCGTAACTGCGTTTTAGGATTTACGTATTCACGGTTAGTACTGCGATTACGTTATCCACACGGATCGCAGCTATTTCGTGTACGTTTACAAATTTCCATGAATTTTTCCAAAATTAGTCTCTACTTGTTTCATTTACAGTCGTAGCGTTTCATTTTCTTTCAAATTTTCATCCATTTTTTTACTTTCATTTATTTTCTTTCCTGAAAAAGCCACGACCCTGACGACGCTGTTGATAAGGTCTTCAAATATTTATGCTCCATGGAAAACGACACTGTTCGGCCAAAAACTTTGTTTATTAAAAAGGCCGAAACGTCTCCTTCAAAAAAACTTGTGGCCAAGTTATCGATTCGACTTTCAAGGAGTTATGCGATAGGGTAAACAAACAGGATACTACTTAACTATTTAATTGACACTAATCGGAGCTCAAGAAGTTTGAATTTCTGTTGATTATTTATTGTTTCTTTTTCGTTCAGCCTCTTGGTGCCAGCGATTACTAGGAAATGTCTCAGGCTTTCCACACCATTATTGTAAGAGATGTTCCTGTATTGAACTTGAAGCTGAAATCTCAAGCTAGAAGCTTTATCACGTTGATCCATACACTGTACGACAATAGAATGAGTTCGCTGTCTTTCTCTTTCATTTACTCGAAGCAAATGCTTCACCAAATTTTATTTTGATTTTTTTTTTATTACTCACACATTATTCTTTTAATTACGCAGGTCAGAGTCGTTGTCTCCGCTGCAGCTCCACACACTCAATGATCCGTTGCCTAAGGTAACGTCGATCGAGTATATACCGACGAGAAAAGAATGTTAATGGACGATTCAAAAATCTCAGTAGGCTCGGTTAGGCCAGAAACGATTTAATTTCATAAAACCAATTTTTCCATTTTCTTCAAATTTCATTAAGATTAAGAAAATGAGTTTCACCGTACAGCTTATGACAAAAATATTGTTTCTGCGATGTTCGCGATGCAGTGAACATTGTCTCGATTGATCAAAATGAAATTCAAGAGATAAAGCTTGCTTTTTTCCCTAGGACGATCACAAATCTAAAATTTTTCCTGGTGAAGAAGAGTTATTTGCGTTTGATCGCACAGTGTCGAGATTATCGGAAATACAGACGTTTTTATTCATTTTTACGATCGACATTTTGTAGTTTTGAACTCTCGACTGCCCGTAGGGCAAAAAGACGGGAGTTATACGTTTCACTGCGATCAGTGGGTGGGGGGATATTGTTTTGTCGCCGCAGTTTTCTCGGAAACGGTGACAATTGTCTTGACAAATTTTTTACATCACATTCTATATGTGCCGGACAGTGTTCTTATTTGTAGTATGTCAAGATTCATCACGAACTGTTTTGTTTATTTAACTTTAACGTTATACATTGTTTGAATATATCGCAATATGACCATATATGGCAGTCTTCGATCATCGACTACTTCATACCGTTGTGCGCTGCTAATTTCAGTCCGAACTGGCGCGTGTCTTTCTACACAGTTCGTAGTTCGTATTTTCGTATACATATTTTTTTTGGGTTATCATTTTCATCTAATGTGACAAAAAATATGCACTGTTGTGTATTTATACGTGATTTATACCACGTACTACTAGCAGCACTGGCAGTGAATATCGGAGAACTGGAAGTGAATATAAAAGAAATAATGCAAATATTTTGCAATAAAAAATAATAGCCATAAACTAAATTGTTTAAAAAAAAAACGAAAAATCACCTCACTTCGAAATGTCATATTAAAAAAAGAAAAACTTGGAAAAAAAACAAGAAAATAATCATAAAAAATAACTCCCTCAAAATTTCGTTTTTCTGATCTGAAAATATTTATCAACGAATAATTGAACGATAATTATGGCAACTGATATGGAATTGAGGGGATGTTGGGAGACGTTTGCTGCATTTCTTGTGCATACTCTAGGAAACGTCTCCCAACATCTCCATGTTTTTTTTTTATTCAAGTTTTTTTAACTATGACATTTTGAAGTCAAAAGATCTTTCGTTTTTTTTAAACAATTTTTATCAAGCTATACGATTTGATCAGTCGGGAGTTTTTTTTATGTTTTTTAATTCGTATCGTCGAGCGCAGAGCTACCGCTATCTATCTACTTTTACCTACTCGAGGCGGCAGCGCTCAAATTTGTTTATCTTCATAAATAATGCTCCGATTTGTCTAAAATTTTCAGAAAATACTCTGCAAATCCTGTATTTTGAGAAAATGCTAAAAAAACAACGATTTTTTAAAACTGCTGACTCGCCCTCACCCCTTTATTAATATCAAACGTTCAAAAATAACTTTGAAATTCGCAAGAAAATTGTTTCACCCCTGGAAAACTACTTGTCCTCCTTAACCCCTTCGGTGGCATTGACGCCTTTTGGCGTCATATTTTTTCCGTGCCTTAAGCGGCAATGACGTCATGGATGGCGTCATCGATTATTTCGAGATTGACACAATCGATTCTTATAAAAATTGGTACCCCGCAGTTTTTGAGGTTGCTGATTACAAATCTGGAGTCAAAATGCAGAAATACAAAATGGCGGATCCAAAATGGTGGATCCAGAATGCAAAAATTGATTGGAATTGAATGAATTTTCGCACTCAGGGGTTTTCGAGGTCGCTGATTTCGAATCTGCACTTAAAATTCAGAAATAAAAAATGGCGGACCAAAATGCAAAAATTGATCGAATCGGATAAATTTTCGTACTCAGCGATTTTCGAGGTCGCTGATTACGAATCTGCACTTAAAATGCAGAAATTCAAAATGGCGGATCTACAATGGCGGATCGAAATGCAAAAATTGATCGAATCGTATGAATTTTCGTACTCAGGGGTTTTCGAGGTCGCTGATTACGAATCTGCACTTAAAATGCATAAATTCGAAATGGCGGATCTAAAATTGCGGACCAAAATGCAAAAATTGATCGCATTGGATACATTTTCGTACTCAGGGGTTTTCGAGGTCGTTGATTACGAATCTGCACTTAAAATGTAGAAACTCAAAATGGTGGACCAAAATCCAAAAACTGATTCAAGCTGGATGCAAATTGATATCCCGTGGTTCTCGAGGTCGCGGATTACAAATTTGCACTCTAAATGCAAAAAATAAAAATTGCCAATTCAGAATGACAGACCAAAATGCAAAAACTGATTCGAATCAGACGGAACTTGGCACTCGAAAGTCAAGATGACAACAGAACAGTTGAATGATATTTCCAGAGAATTACGTCATTTCCTTGACAGTTCTCGATCAAAAAGTTGTATGCTTTGTATTTACCTATCGCTTTCATGACTCGACCAATTTTTTTCAGATTTGACCATATTTCGACCACCAAGTTTTATCCGGAAATTTTAATTCATGAGTTCTGAAAACAGATTCGTAACCAGCGACACCGGAAACCCCCGAGTACAAAGTTTCATCGGATTCAAATCAATTTGTGAATTTTGGATCCACCATTTTGAATGCACAATTTTGAACTTTTGCATTTGGGTGCAGATTCGTAATCAGTGACCTCGAAAACCTCTGAGTACAAAATTTTATCCGATTCAAATTAATTTTTGCATTTTGGATCCGCCATTTTGAATTTCTACATTTTGAGTGCAGATTCGTAGTCAGCATCCTCATAAACCCCGAGTTACCAATTTTTGTAAAAATTTGTCAACTTTTTTTTTTTGCGTTTTGGGCACTTGACGTGAAAAATTTCTTGCCGCCGAAGGGGTTAATAAAGTATGGGATACCATTTTTCTTTCAAAATCGAACGTTATAATAATTTGAAAGCAATTGTTGCAAAAGAGGTGATTGTAAATGTATGTGCTTCTAATGATTTCATTTACGGTATGATAAATGCTACTGAAGTTTTTTTTATAGAATTTACGATTTTTTCAGTGGGTGTGTTACAGTTTATTTATTTAATATCAACATTGAGTTTATACTACCGGATATAGCCTGACAAAAATTGAACGGCGCGTTACAGTAGGAGCGCTGAAAATGCACCAATTGCCTCAGGCTTATAACGAGTAGTTCGGCCAAGCATTCGATCGCGCTATAGTGGGGGGGACCGGAATGCCCGAAAAAATTTCCCCTACAGCCCCGAGACAGGCTTATAGAGAAGTCTCGATTCGGCGTGAGTAAATGTACTTTCCTTAACTTTTTTACAGGATCTATGCTGTTTTTTCGGGGTTTATATGCATTAAATATGGAGCTCTTTCGCACCAAATTTATGGAGCGTGCAGTAATTTCAATGTTGTGAGCATGGTTTTGCTTTACACGTCATTAGCATCGTTTTGATCGAGACTCATTGCTCAAGAAGTAATCTAAAATTTCCTGATACATCACATAACTATTAATGATATTAGAAGAAGAGACGTGGTGTCAGATTGTAAATTGCGACCAATTACCAATCAAAAGAATTTTGGCTTGTTAGACGATCAAACGTCTGGTTGGGAGTCAATATTTGATGATGAAATAATGGGCACAACCGATAGACTTTTCACCAGGACTTTGAAGGACAATTTTAATCGTAAGATTAATTAGGAAGAGCCGTGGAAGAAAGTTGCAGGTCTCTAATTACCTTTAATATTGCATAGCTGCAATCATTATTATTCTTATTATAATTTCATTATCGAGTCGTGGACATCGGGTTTCATTGTACTTGCATAATGCATATTTTTTTCGATTATTAATCAACTAATATTTCTTTTCGATAAAAAAAAAACAGTTCAAGGAAACGCTGATATTCAAAATGTATCAAGGATAATTAAGTGCCATGTGGACATTTATTGCACTGCTAATCAGGTGTAGATTTGTAAGCAAATAAAATTCACTATATCAATAAAATCGATCGAAGTAATAAATTCGACACGAAGATCCATAAAAAGTCAAGAATTTTTATATTCTGGGAACGAATCATGTCCATTGAGTCAGTTCGAAGACGGTATTAAGAATTTTCAAACATGTCTGATGAAAAATAACATTTTCTTGTCTGTCGAAAATGCTCTATCTAAAAAAGATAGAAAATATTGTTCCAAAATACGTATAGTCGATTTGAGATAATGGAGAATATTTTTAATGATTCAGAAATATATATTTAAGCTAATTGAATGCCGACGGCCTTGATACGATGCACCTGTAAAGTTCGAAGGGTTCCTCGACGCTGACAGAAAATAAGTGGTTTTTGTGAATTTTTCACCTGGTCGAATACTTTAATTGGAAAGTATTTAAAGTCGGTCATTGGAGGCCCAAGAACGCCATACTCAATAATTTTTTTATTTATTCAACAGCACTAGTAGGTGAGATTGACCCTGTGAATAAATTGTCCTGTTTTTTTTTCATCTCAAACGATTTTTTTTCAGGTGGAACCCGAAATCGGGGCGATAAACTGTTGATTAGGTCCAAGGTGTCGGCAAAAAGTGAATTCTATAATAACCCAATGAATTATAGTATTTAAGCGAAAACGAACGTAAGAATAAAGAGAAAAACTGACAATAAAAAAAATGTTACAGAGTTTTGCAAGTTTAACTTGGAGCAAAAATATGCTCGACTGTGATGCTTAATTATGGTCGATCATTTTTAATAGCGGCAGGCAAATATACTAACAAGGATTCTCAGTCGTTTAGCTCACGGAGAAATGTTCGACAAGGTCGTGTCCATCGCTCTCGCTCGTTGGCTGCCGTATCATTATCTTCTCTCGGGCTTCAATCGAGAAGAAGATCCTTCTACTTTTTCTCACCATTTTTTATGCTATTAATGATAAATATTAGCGTTTAATAGTGTTACGAGGCCATCTGCTATGACCAATGACCAGTGTTCAGCTGGCGGATGAATATTCGATCTATTAATTTTGCATCAAATACATATTTATTACAATAATAAAAGTGATAAATACATTTTTCTTTCAGTGCATTGAAAATATTCACAATTGTTGTTAATAATGACCTGCGTAGCCTCGTTTCTACATATTTTTCAATTAAAATGTCATAACATAAGACCTAGACCTGATTCAAAAATAAAAAATGTCAAAAGCGATAGTTTTCGTTTCATACAATAATAATTGATTTATCTTTCGAACGTTTAACTCTGTGGTGAGCAAGTGCATTGGCAATATTGTAACGTGATGGTTCTTTTGCTGCTGCAACAATGAGAGAAAGTTCAAATGAGCTACGAATGAAAGGCGTGCCGCGAAAAATTACATCTATGACCGCAGGTTGCAACAATAGGCCAAATCTTCCAAAGGGTACATTGGAAAAAGAAATTTGTTGATTTAACAAAATTTTTGTTGGCTTAAAAAATCGTGATGAGCAAAGTAAAATTTGTTGATTCAACGACATTTCCATTGTGGTGAGCCATATTAATTTGAACCACCAAATTAAGTGATTGAATAAACTAAATTTTTGTTTTTTTTTTCGCCACCATATTCGTTAATCCAACAAAATATTTTTTAAATAAAATTTTTTTTCTTGGTGTAGTTTTTTCAACTCAAATACTTTTTCTAGCCCAAAAAGACATGTACTGCTTTTTTTTCAAAATGATCAGGAAACATGAAAAAAAAACGATGCATTTTTTCACGCAACAGCATTTTTAGGCGATTAATTTTCAACGATTGTTATGCAACACAACTTTATGTTTTTCGACTAATTTACAAACACCTTTTCAAAATGACACGAAAGCAAAAACTTTAGAACGCTATTACCGCATTTTGAAGTGGATTCTAATGAAGTTATTGTAAATACAATGAGTGTTGTAATCCATCATTCTCATTTAAACGTAATTTGATCATTTTTTTGCCATCAATTAGTAATCAACGGTCGGCAATTATTTATTTGCGACACACAGACGAATCGCGAATAATTCAATTTCGGCCATAGACTGCAAATCCATACCTTCTTTGAACCGGGTGTTTCACAATGGCGGGGTCATCGATGGTATCTTTTTCGGCCTTGTGACGTAGTATTCGAAGCACAATGAAATTATTTGGTCATCGTGGTGCCTTTTGATAGGTGCATTTTCAATCGGATAAATGAATGACGAAAATCATCACATTAACAATTACGAATTTATTGTAATGTGGGACGAGTCCCTCAATCGCGACCTTCGATACTAAAAAAATAACATGTTTCGTAACCTCGAAGAAAAAAGCCTCGAAAGTGTGAACAAAAAGAGGAATTTGATGTAATAAATCCTACCAAGCATAACCGCCAATTTCTCTCGAAAATATCTATTTAAAAAACGTTTATAGAACTTCGAGCAACACATTCCCACGCCGAGTATCCAGATCCAGAAATTAACGCACTTCCTCAATTGATCTTTCGCGCTAAATTCTCGTAGATCGTAAACTACAAACGGTTTTTCAACCGTATTGCGAGACAGAACAAAATTACGTTCGTATGTGATTGAGATCTTCGGTAAAAATATTTCACCCGTAAGTTAATGATACACAGCAGTAAAAAAGAATCTTCAAGAATCAATTGATAATGTTGGTGGCGAATAAAGATAGTCCAATAAAACGTTCGTGGTATCATATTACGTGGTCACGTGAGAAATGAACATGAGCCTTCGATTGGGAGAAGTACGCCCTTCTTATTTGATATCAACGATAAAATCAGCGAGCACGTGTGAATCTAAGGAAAGCGCGACGCTGCACAAAGGATTGCACACAACAATTTGAGTCACTGTTTGATTAAGACGACACGAGATCTTTAATACTTATATAATAATAATATGAATAATACAGTAAAAGAAGAGATCGCCTTGGACACAAATGATCTATGCAAAAATATTTTCTTCTCAATCCTTTTTTCAATCATAGTCATTAGAGATATAATAGTACCTGAGACTAATTAACGAGATGCCATAAAAAGCCAACACTGATTAGCGTATCGTTTCGGTGGACTCGTATTGGAACGTCTCCCCTGAGATACTCGCTTTCGAGTGAGAGTAATGTACGTATGTCCATTTGGGTGTTTCAAAATAAATCGACCTTTTTTTCTCTTAGTCTCAAGCGATCATGTCAATATTCCATGAAAGAATAATTCTGTCAAGATTTGGGCCTTCTTAATAATTTTGCAGCACTGGCTTCAACGACGTTACAATTTTATTTTCCAATTTTACCGAAAAATTGTAATATAAATATATCGATTTTTCGATATTACAACAAAAATAATTAACCGTCAGTCAAGAATTTATTCTTTCAAAATTTGAGCTGAGTAGAACAAAATTTAGAGGTCAACGTACCGGTTATTCTGAATGTTTTTTTTCTATTCCACGTAAAAATCTTGATATAAAAAAAATTATTATCTTTGTGTCGCAGGTTGATATGTTAGTTTATCATAGCATACCAATTTTCCCAAAGTTTGAATCTTTTGAAAAAAAAAAAAATTGAAGGAGTATTCGATGATGTTACCATCATATATGAACGTCATTAGAGGCACCTCTGAAAATCTTTCGATGAGATCAATATTTTGGGAATACAACTTTTCGATGAAACGCCAACATATCAACCTGTGACACAAAAAGAATGATTTTTTTAAAATAAAGATTGATTTTTTCTGAATCACCCTAATATACATACTTCACAGACCTTTTTGCCTACGTGAGACCGGTTTGGAAAATAAAATCGTACAAGAAAGCTTCACAAAGCGATTTAAGTCGTGCAAAATGTTGTATTGCGTAACTCGAAAGTGGACTATCGAAGATAAACATGGAATATATTGGTAACTTTAAAAAATGAGAGACTTCGAATGTTTTCAGGAGATATAGCTGTCACTCGTCCTTATCGTGATAACGAGATTCCCGAAATTAAAAATAGATTCATCAACCTTAAGAAATATTTTAAGATCGATGCTCGATCACCTCGCGTATATTTAATAAACTTGTCAAATGGAATATCTAGTGCATATAATAAATCATTTTTTCTTTCAATATTTACATTCACATTTACTGTCGTTACAAGTATTTAAAATGTTATGGACCGTTGTCAAACTTGCATAACTCACGTGCCTGGCATGTGCCACCACGGTATGTAATCATGAGTCACGCATTGGAATCTGCGAGGATCAGAGATCCTTTTCCTCACTGTTACGTTTCGGTTACTTGGGTTTAAGTATTTTAAAGAAAACGAGTGAAGATCCGTGCGAAAAGTTGGTGAGATCAGTATTGAGTAGATAATCTCAAATTCCGGTTTAATCACTTTTCGAGGAGTGCACAAGTGAATATTCTTTTTCAAACAACAACTTTAAAATATCGAAGTTCGCTGGAGAATAATTTTCGAGAATTCATTAATTCTTAATGAATTTCTTCTTATTTATATGTAACTTGAACTTCATTTGATTTATTTGGAGCTTGAAATATAATAAAAACCGACGAGGCAAATTTAAATTTTTCTAAAGCATACTATAATTTTTATATACTTTGGAATACAGTGGAAGGATTAGAGGTGCGCTTAGAATTTTTATGCTCAATTGATTCGACTATACGGTTTGAACTTCCTGAAAAAAAGGATTACCTTTTTTCACAATTGCTGTCTAATGATTTATGATAATTCAGCAATATAAACCACGAGCAGGTGTGTGCTGGAAATTTTAGATGAGAATTTCAACTTTCTAGAAGATATTCTGCAACTGGAGGATGATAATGGTAACGAGTAGCAGAGTACAAAGAATCCTCGAGAGTTTGACGACTGAATCCATATATATATATATATATATATATATGTTTATATTCGTGAACGTAACTACGAGTAGTTACAATTATCTCTAGTACTTGAAAGTTTCACATTAACGAAACCTGCAACTGTAACAGATCTTCTGCAAGGAGAATATTCAAAGCAAAAAAGGACGACTCATTCGCTATAAAAAAATGATTATTATCGTCATCGGATAATATACTCATGCGTATGAAATAGAAAGAGAGAGAAAGAGACTTAATCATTCGTCCCTTTCTCTCGTAATGGAGCAATAAAATTTGAGACTTTGTGTGGAAAATCGTAAATGCAATATTGCTCAAATTTCACGGTGCTTAACGCAATGGATTTGAGGCCACGCTATGGTTCAAGGGTGTGCGACATGGTTGCGCTCGATTATCGAACGTGTGTGCCCCGCGGCGAGATGAGATACATCCTGCAGCATCAGCTCACTCAACAATTGTATACACACTATTCCAAGAGAATTATTTTCATGGGAGATAGATGAAAGAAGAGAGGGGCACGTTTGTAGTACAATATGAGAAACGGTGAGAGGTGGAAAGCGAAAAGAGGAAAGGTAAGATGTTACTATATATATTTATGTATCTCCCACTCTAGCCACGAGATAGATATACCGATGTGAGGTGTGTGTATACCAACTCTACGCTGACTACAAGTTTTCAAGACAACTGCGAACAAGACGACCGGCAGATGAGTTCCGTTTTGCTCCTTGAGTGCATCGACAAACGTCATTCTTTTTATTTCATTAAATAGAGATAACCGAACATTTCAAAATCAGGCTTTAGTATTTCGTTCTCGTGTGCTGATCGAGGTACAAAAATGCGACGTCTCTATCTACAATGTTTGTGTAAGTGCTCCAAAAATCGAATGTTCGATTTTTAGCGAAATTCCAGTGTCAACGTGATCTATATTTTTGCTTGTTAGTCAAAGAAAAATTTTTGCTGCGAAATTATTCTTGGGCTCGAGCGATTGTGAGAATTTTTCTGTGGTCAAAATGCTTCGGTGGATCGAGTAGCAAAAATCGATTGCGAAATGAGTGATTGCGTTGATGTCAGTACACGATTGAGCTCGCAGATATTTGTTTTTCGTTGACCCAAATTGAATCATTTGGGTTCATTCTCTTCGAATTGGATTTGAACAGCAAACTGTTCTCAAACACAGATCGCAGCATTAAAAAATATGGAAATAATGAATAAAAATTGATCGATCAATGAAATCGAGAATAATTTCGATCATTCGTAAACATAGTGTTGGTCAAGAGGCTCGTTGAACTCATGTTAGGGTAATTTGTTCATAAATGTACAGAATCGCATTCGTTTCTGTACGACATTTTATTAAAAATAAAATCGTCGGGTGCAATAAATTGGAGGTGTACAGAACTGGTGACACCAAATTGTCGTCATTAAGCGCAGAATTCAATTAACCGCGATCTTGCGGAGAGATCGAACGAAAAACGTGTTGAACATAGATCACTAGAGAGAGAGAGCTATTCAAGAGCATTTGGAATACTATCTTTTTCCTGCTGATACTATCATCACGTTTCTCGCACTTCATTTACATAACGTATAAAAAAATTGACGTCTAATTATTTTTATTGTTATCCTAATGGAATTTCTGCGAATCCTTGAACGAAGAAAATGTCATTTATTTTTTTTGCATAAAATTTATTGCTCTGTAAACATTAGCAGCTTTGACTTCGTTCGAAAAAATAAAAATAAAATAAAATTATTTTACTCATGCATTTGTTACACCTATTGAATATTCATTCAGGTTTTTTTCTCATAGCAATAAAATAACTTATTCAATTTATTTTTTCGCGTTTGAGATACAATTTCTCATAATACATTTCGAAATAAAAATTTTTGCTTTATTTTAAATTTCTCTGATCGTGTATTAGGTCTCGTGATGCTGATATCACGAAACTTAACAAACGGTACGATAACGGAAGACGAGGAACCCAGAAGAACTTTTCCTATTCGAAGAGCAATCGATGGAACCCGAGGAAGGTAAAATTATAATGATGAGTGTTTCATTAGCATTATCGACTTTCCTTAGATCAGTGTTTCCCCAAAATTTCACTCATATTTGCTGATTATAAATTGTCCGGAAAAAACTCCACATTCGATCAAAGAATTCAAAAATTGACATGGAATTTTGTTTATTTTTTTCTTTTCGCATCCCTGATTCATAAATAAAATTAACTTGAATTTCATTCTGTTGAAAACATTGCAAAATTTACTTTTTTTTGTGGTCTTCGTTATGTTTTGATGCCATCTTTAATCAATCACATCATGAAATGGGTGTATCGACGGATTAGCCGTTATAACGTCACCGAATGAAAATCTACCATGATCTATTGAGGCTCGGCCTTAGGCCTTGTAGTTTTCTTGTTTCACGAGATATCTCATTGATTTTACGAATTAGGAAATACTACGAGCCGGAAGAGGATAGTCCTTATGGCGATTATGGATCGTCGAATGGTCGGTACAATCCATACGAAGACGAGACTGGTGAGTTTGACCCTTGAACCCTCTGACTCTTTTTCGAATCCAAAGTGAAACGATTTTATGAAAAAAAAAATAAAATAAAATAAAAGAAAACTGAGAAGGCAACCGATTGATTGGTCAAATAATATAGGTTTCGTCTAATCGAACTTATTATTCAGATCTTGCGGACATCAGGGACAACGTTCCAGGTGAACCAGGTGTAGATTATCCTGCATACACGAGATTACCTCAAACGGAATTCATCTGCGAAGGTCATTACAGAGGTAAGAGATATCTCAAAATATCTCATAAATGATAGAAGTATCTAAACCGTTTTCTATCCTTCAGTTTATGCTCCATTTTGATTTTTTTATTACGATTTCCCGAAGCACTCATTTTTAAGGATATTCTAATAAAAAGTAACGGGTGACGAACAAAAATGAACAATCAGTTTAATAGAAAAGCACTATCAGATCTGATCATCGAAATCGAGCCTCACTTTGGGTGTTTGATTCAATTTTCCAAGTGTCAATTACCCTAATGGCTTGGTCACCAGCCAAAACTCTCTGAAAAGTAGAACTATCCGATTCAGTCGTGGAAACTGTGGCAGAGTTCGAGTCATGCGACTTTACATAGTAAAAACTCTTACAACCTGACTCACAGATACGGTTATTGTCTAAATTTACTATCACTTTCGATTCTTCTAATGAGCGTCTTCGTGAATTATGTAATAGTATGCATTACCGATAAAATATGGCTAATCATTCATGAAGAATATGAGATTTCTGTACAAAAGAGTTAGCTGCGACAAAGCCTTATTAATGACATGAGCTGTATCGTACATGGGGTTCTCCATTCCAATTCAAAAATCATATTCAACTCTTTGGTTTCATGGTCAAGGTTTTTTTTTCAGTTCATCCAATTCATTGATAAACCGATCTATTTTTACGGTTTCGTCAACTTTTCAAGACGTTCGTTTTTATATAAAAAATCACTATTCTCCAATGATAACATAGACAAATATCTGAAAAATAATAAAAATCGATAAACCAAAAAATTGAATGCAAATTTGAATAAATGAAAGTTGGACTTTTTTTGTGTATTCAGCTAAATTTTCCAAATAAAAACAATTCGTTTTTAATGTAATGCTTTGATAGAAAATGTGTAAACAACTCTGAAGCTCGTGGAATCGTTAGGAATGTATTTTTTTTAATTGAAAACGGAATGCCCCATATAACTGAATAGGCGTTCGGTTTGTCATGGATTCCACGTACATTGGAGGATTTTAGTCACCTTTAGCATCGATGTCAAGGATGATTCGGGCTGTACATAGGCGTTTATATTGTGTGTCTGTATTAGAGTCTTATACCATTGACGTTGTATCACGTTGAATATAGTAGTTAACCGGGAGAGTACATCGAGAGTGGAATTCACCGCTAGCATTTTATTACGTTTCGCAATAGGTCAGCGCTCCAGCGACAGAAGATGTGACCATAAATATACGTATATAGAGATAAAAATGAACGATTATAGTTAGGCTAAACTTTTAGTTTAATTCGGTCACGCGACTGCTGTTTCACGTTCGAAATACTTGTGAATGGGAAATCGAAGCGGAAAGGAGACATTTTTCTGGCGCGTAGAATGTTCAGTTTATTCACTTCGTTCGTGTGTAGATCTGAACGAATTTCAAATCGGATTCCTGTTTCTCGTTTGACATTTCGTCGAAGAAACAATAAAAGTTGGGAGACTAAAATGAAAGGATAGGGAAAGAAATCTTGACATTTATAGCAAAGTTTGAGATTATATTATATGAAAATCATCGCCGATTTCATGCAATCATATTTTTTTATGTTTATGAGTGTTTTTATTATCTTATGGCTATTATTTTTTGTTAGAAATAGAAATTTTTAAATCGTTATATATCGGTAACGCAACGTGCAACGACGTTACATGCCAGACTATTTTCTAAGTTTCTCACTGTAATGTGAGCCTGAAAAATCAAACGGTTACGAGCAAACCCATCTCAATTTCGTAATTATAGATCGCTGGAGAAGAAAAAAGAATTGTCAGAGAAAAAAAAAACGTTTCCCCGGGGCGGAATAACGCGCTTGAGCAGAAACGAGTTTGTCGATTACGCAATATTGGAACTTTTTTTTTGGATCGAAAATAAAAGTAGTTAGGCTATCGTGCAAGATTCACCCGCAAAGTACTTTAATAAATTAAAAATCAAGCGTCACGAACGGATTTTAATTCGGCCTCGATTATGCAATTTCGTAATGACAGGAGCGTTGAAGGAATCTCGAGCGTTTTGAGTTGCGATATTAATGAACGTTAGCTTCGCAAGTAACTCGTCCAGACGAGTTTTACTTCGCAACTTCGGTCCCCATGCTTTGGGAATGAGGAAGCTTTCGTGGATTTTAGTTTATAACGAGATTGCGAAAATAACGAATAAAGTCTCGTGTTAGCGGGATCATCAGCATTATTATTATACAAACCTCCCCATTCATCATCATGATTTATATCATTCTCCGGTCTTACGCGCCTCTTCTTCTTTTCTTTCTTTCTATCGAACGAGTGAAAATCATCCTATGATACAATGAGTATGAAGATTGACGATGGAGTGTGCTTTGAAACCGCCGCGGTAGGAAGAGAATTATTCTTCAATAGTATTAAAAAAATCAATAAAATGAGATCCTGCATTTGAGCGTATATCCTGAGACTTTGAATCGTTGTAGCTAATTTAGATGAACGCCAAATTAAAGGAAAAGATAGTCGGCAAATTAAAGGTGGAGAAGTCTACAATTTTCGTTTTTCAGAATATGTTTAAACGCTTTTTATATCTTCCCCAGGCTATTACGCTGACGAGGCAGCCGGGTGTCAAGTATTTCACGTTTGTGACGGTAATTTTCTCGTCTCCTCGTTCCTATGTCCGATCGGTTCGATCTTCAGTCAAAAATTGTTGACCTGTGATTGGTGGAACAAGGTTGATTGTTCATTAACCCGTAATTACCACGTGATAAACGTTGAGAGCCATGTCAGCGAGGTTGACGACGATGAGATTTTGCGAAAGGCATTTGAGATGTCGAGGGTACAACCAGCTGGTGAGAGAATTCCAGCGGAGACGGTAATCGAGGAGCAAGATCATCCTGACGATCGGAGAAATCAAAGGGTTTTTAAGTACAGCGGTAGCTCGGTAACCGAACGAACTAATCATCTTTCGACCGGACGAGAAAGTTATTCCGATTATCCGGATTATCCATCTCGCCATTCGTTGAGATATAAGGCGACGACGAACAAAAAAAATCGGCAACAATATCAGGAAAACGATTATTACTCCCTGGACATTGGAACGGACGATCGAAACTCCGACAGTGATAATCCGTCGATAAAAATCCACACTATCGGTGAAGATCGTAAAAACGATCGACGAGCAGGCTCGTCCAGAAACGAATTCCAACCTTCTTACGCCCCTACCGTACCAACGGTCACAACGATCGCCAAAAGATTTTATTCTCCGACCATCCCAACGACCTACAGACCTCTAACCACCAGAAACACTTTCAGCAGATATGACCTTGAATTCGAGAGCTCCGATCATCTTTATACAGCACGTGGCCGCTCCGAGGAAACCGTGAAAGCGGCGACACCGGCTCCCAGCATCTTCACAAAACATAATGACAAACTGGCAGACTCGAGTCCACCAACCTTTTCTAGCATTCAAAACAAAATTAACGACGAGATCGAGAAATCAGAAATTCCTCACGAAACTGAATTACCGATCGGTATCCTTCCTCTGAATTTAACTAACGTTCAATCCCTCAACGAAACAATGGAATCTCTCGATCGCAAGGAAAAAATCATTACGAAGGATCTCGATCGGTTGTCGGAAAAAATCACTGAAACACTTTCTATCCTCACGATCGACGACGAGGATCGTGATCCAAATGTTTTCTCGTATAATCACGAGGAAGACGCGAATCTTCGCGATCGAAATATGCAGCACATTCCTGAACTATCCATCATTCCGAATTCAACCAATTCCACTACTTCAGAGATTCCTGAAAATGCTAATAAACCGGCTGAATTTTTGTTACCGCCCAAAGAAAATCAGAGCGAATTTCGCATAATGATTTTGGACGAACCTTTAATCCCAACGAACGAAAGATTCTCGAATTCGAATCAACCATTAGTCCAAAACATTACACAAGAAATTCAGTCCACCAAAGCTGCTCCTGTAATTACGAAAAAACCTTCGCTGCCAAATGTTGGAAAGCAAAATCAAGAGTCTCGCATATTTCGTATTATCATTGGAAACAATACGATCGATTCGAAATCTTCAGAAGAGCTGAAAACTCGGAAAATTTTGATTGAGAACGTGAAATCTATTGACTTGAGTCCAGACTCGTTTACGAGCGCAATGACCTCTATCGGAACGACCAAAATTCCCGTAAACTCGGAAGAAACCGTACAATCGGTTAACGCGAGCTCTTTCGATTTAACAAAATCGGTAGAATTCGTTCCAACAACTTTCAGCTTGGAGAACTTGACTCGGGAAGTCGATTTTCCCCAAACTGTAGATTCGATCGAAATCGTTCATGAAAATATTTCAGAAAACGATTCGAGAAGAGTGAACGATTTGACCTCCGTAGAAATAGACTCGACGTCATCTCAGAGTGAGAATGTCGTCGTCACTCAACCGATTCCCCACCAAGTAATTCTATCGAATGTGAGTAAAATCGCTGACACGATCGAACTTTCTTCCTCACCGGTTCAGTTTACCCTGACCGTGAATAAAAATGAAGAGATCGATCCAAACGGTGAAGAAATACGTAAATTAATAGCACAACCGGAAATCAGTGATTCGATCGGTGCGGCTGATTTCAAGAGTTTTGAGATTTTGAGATCGGATGAGCATAATTCGTCTCCTGCCAATGTCGAATCTGATGATTTGGATTACCAAAATTCAAAAATTGAACATACACTAAATAGGAACGAAAACTCGCGAAGTCTTCAAGAAAACGAGTTCGAGCCGATGAAATATTTACAAAGTTTCGTCTCTTTGGCTAATGGACCAAATGCCCCGAGACCATTTTCCTTAGAACAGCCCGTCAACTTAAAACTCGAAACTACTTCGAATCTGGAGGATAAAATTATTTCTAAGAGTTCTTCATCCAATAGTAATCTACCGGAACATTTAATTGTTTCCGGAACCACAGATGCTTCGGATCGATCCACGGCATCGATCGTTCCATTGACCAAAGAGTTAGATGCGGAAGAAAATATGGAAACGTTGAAAGCTGCTCCTTCAGGGTTTACCAATCATCTCGAAAATCGTGCACTCGTCGATCAATTGAGTCGAACTTTTGGACGAAAAAATCCAAAAACGAATGAGCCCAAATTAGTTTTTGATTTACCAGAATCCACGCGACTCTACAATTTCGAGACAGGACTCCCACTCAATGATTCCGAAAAATTCAGTCCTCGAATAGAGCAAGAACATAACAATCAGAGATTAAATGAAACCGATGTAAACATGGAAGAAGTTCACACTGAAACTGTCATTCAAACTGAATTTATACCGTCTTTAGGATTCTCCTTAAACACGGATGAGGAAAGAGAGGAATACATGGAAGCGGTTGTAAAAGGTTTATTGCATGATGTAACAACAGTCAATACAACGAATCACGAAAACAACACGAGTATTGAGAGTTAGATCGATTGTCTGAGATATGAAAAATACAAAACGTTTTATGTGAATTATTTATTTCGCAACCCCGACCACTTCAGTTTCGAAAGAATGACTTATATTTTTTCATGAAAGAAAAAGAGAGTTGTAATTTTTACATTTATTTGAATTATTCGAGTTTTACCTCGTTTCTCTTGGTGCAAAAACTACGATAGCTTGAAAACTGTACTTTAAATAAATGATTGAAACAATTTTTAATCAAGTTTTTATCCACTGTTCGAAAATATATACAGCCCGACTTGCAAAAGAATCGTTTATAATTTTTTTTTTTAATTAAAAAAGATGACATTCGATTCACAGCATTTTCAATTTCCCCTTTTTAATGAAAAAAAGGAAAAATTACGAAATTATTAAGCGATCAATGAAAAATGTCTTTTTTCTAATAAGAAAGTATATTAGACATTCGGATTAATAAAAAATGGTCAGGATTTCGAATTGAAACTTTCACGTGAGATTTCAAGTATTAACAAATGAATATTATATGGTATTATTACGTAATAATAATTATTAAGTTTAAGAATATTTATCGGCGTTTGCAGTCACGGGAGAAAATTCGTTACGACGATAATGGCGAGTGATACAACAATAAAAATATGACATGAATCAAGTCCATCAAACTCCGAGAATTAATAAAAACGAAGATTGTACCAAAAATAGTTGTAAAATGATGAAAAAAAACTCTCCTGCCAACGTTTTAAATTTTCTTCACAATTCAGATCTTTTTTTATTCTTAGTTGCATTCTCCTCATTGTGTTTAATTGTAATTAAAGAGGAAAGATTGTTGTCTGTTAAATTGTCATTGTATCTGATTTTATTCGCATGTTTTTGTACGAGTGTAAAGTTTACTATACTTGATAGAATTGTATAAAAAGATTTAGTTGAAGATTTTTCAACTGACGCCGCAAGGTGGCTTTTCATGTAAATGATAACATGTATAATATTAAGTGAATAAAAAATGTAATGCCCACGTTCAATTATTTAATTCATTCGTATTTGAATTCTTTTGATTTTTAAAAACAACGACTTTTTTGTACCATTACTTTTTATGTGAAAATAATGAAAACTTACTTTAGTATGCGTTATTAGTACTTGAATGTGCATCAGTTGTGTCATATCAGCTAACACGATTCGTATCTTACTTAAACTTAAAACTTAAAACTTAAAACTTAAAACACTCCGTATACCGGTGTTAAGATACTTTCATTACTTCTCATGAAACAATACGGAAGAAAGATACAAATCGTCATATAACTCAATAACTGTTCAGTAGATTGGGTTGAAAATTTTGCTTGCACATTCATTATCGATTTTTAATTCTAATTTTGATTTTATTTGACTATCATTAATTTAATTCATGTTTTAATTATTTTATTCCATCTTTAATTGATCCGCGAACATTTCCTAAAATGGATGTACACGCATCTCTGCTGCTATTACACGATCGATTGTCCAACAACGCGAGGAGGGACAACACGTAGGTATTGTGGATAATCATGTGGCGGGGGGGGGGGGAAGCATACACCCACACATTTAAAATTGTTTGTTCTCCATGACGACAATAAAATTGGGCAACTTCAGGCAATAAAATGTATTTCTTCCACGTCAGTCCTGACTGTCATACAATTATGCAAGCAACACGACACAGTTCGTTCATTCGTCATTAAATAATATTCTATTAGCAAGTTTTAATTACAATTGAATTGCACGATGGAGGAAGACGATGTTAAAATGGAAAACGTTAGTTTCAAAACTACTGACGATGGCAGTGAAGAGGATTTAGAAATGGATAGTGAAATTAGTTTTTTAAAACCAGAACCATCAATGATGATGGATTACAGGTAAGAATTTTACATTTATTTTAAGATTAATCGGGATCATGAAAATATCATTATTTAGATTTTTGTGCTCTGTAGGATTCGATGGATTCGTGATAAAGTTGTCAAGTTTCTTGGCCTCACGGACAATCACAAATTTCTCTTTGATACTCTGATAAGTGTAATTATTATTATTTAATTATCTTTCTGCGAAATAGCTGTGGAACATTATTTGGAATATTTAGCATTATCAATGAATTATTGTTGGCCCACCAATAATAAAAAATTGGATAAATCTACGACACATTTTTCGCTCATGCCAGGAAAATAATCGCTCCAACGAGGATAAATTGTTGAATCTTCTTATTCTTGATCTCTATGGTGTCATGGATTTGGAAAGGAAACAAGTGTGGTTTTACAAGACGCAAAGAAGCGAAGTTGTGCAAGAAGAAATAGAAGTGTGGGAAGAAAGTAAGTTGAAATGAGGAATGAAATTTATTGAAAACTTATTTTTTGTCGAAACATATGCTGAATGACAATTTTTTTTGTTTTATTTGATTGAGGCGCTGGCCACAGAGTCAAAATTACGACTCTAGCAGCATTCGCATCGAAGAGCAGACCACTAAGGTTGACTAAGAGTGCTCCGGGTAAAAATGCAAATCAATTATCACTGGAACAAATGAATTATTGTTATTGCACCTAAGCATGCAAAAGATCAGAGCACTTTAGTCAAATCTTCAAACATTCAAAATTCCTTACGAAATTTTTTTATACGCTTCCATTTTTGTAAAATAATAAAAACGCCATAATAGGAAAAGTCGAGATAGTTGAAAAAATCGAGGAGGGGAAAAAGAAGGAGAAAAAAGGGAAAAAGGTGAAAAAGAATAAAAAAAGTGAGAAGTCTGAACTGAGCAGCGCCGCTGCGAGTTCAATTTTCACGAGCGTTTCAGTAATGCAATTACGTTCGGATGGCACTTTGATCGGAGAGAGTGAAGAAGACATTGGTGAAGATTACGAGAGCGAAGAGGAAGAAGAAGAAGAACAAGAACAAGTCTCGGGCGATCCGTCTTTGTTACAAATGAAAAAGAAGGCTCAAGCGCAAAGCACAACTTCAAGTAAATGATCAAACTTACAGACCGATTTACAGACAATTTTGTTTTACAGCTTGACACAAAAACAAGTATTCTATCAGCAATTAATTTTTTAATTAATTCTATAATACAGTACTGATTTTTTATTCCTTTCCTTACGGTTGTTTTGGAAACTCCAAGTTCATTTTTTCCCCAACACGACATTAAATGTTGTATAAAAAAAATTGTATTTCCAGTTAGATCTGTACCGTTCGTACCACCTCCTGGCGAAGAAGATAAATACGTTCTGACAAAGGTGAATAAATATCGTAATTTGACACTGGTGACGATCTCTAATAAATGTGCAACACAAGTGACGCAATGTGTATTCTAAATTATTGCTTTTTTGCTTTTATTGTTTTAGAAAGTTGTCGACAAAGTAGTTGAAATACCAGTATTGCACATGTTTTTTGGCGAAATCGATTCGGACAATAAGGAAATCGAGAACTCTAATTTATTTTATTTCATGAGAACGAGCGAGGAGGGAATTCCAGCATTCGAGTCTTACGAAGATTGTAATAAAAGAATAACGAATTATTTGATTGTCGGTTCCTTGAATGGAAATTTGTTACCCGCGATGAATATGCTGCTTGTCCACGTCAGTTAATAGAAATACATTCACCTTTATTCGATAGATTGAGGAAATATGAACAACAAAATTGAGTTATTTGCACGGAATATTTTCAGGCTTTCAAACCATTAGTCGAAAATCAATATCGAGGACTCGGTGCGGCGCAACAGCATATTGAGGAAATTCATTCGGGCACCAAAAGCGACGAAACACCAATGGGTCGAGCCACTGCCACGCTTTCAGCAATGATCGATAATCAGGTCAATTAACACTCAAAGTGTATACGTAACTCATAATATCTAGGCCGTCAAAAAGACTCGCGTATAGACGAAAAAATGTCCTGGGCGCGTTTCAGTCATGTTTGCAAAAATCAGAAAATAAATTTACATTGCAATGTAAGAAAAGAATTTCGTCACTTCAATCAAAAACTTTGCGAACAGCGGTGAAAATTTATAGCACCTTGAAATACGCTGAATCACTCATTCCATCCGTTGAGGAACATCGAACGGTTGCCCGAACCTTGATCTCACCTTTGCTCAATAATTCGACCGTTCATATTATTGTTTTCACTGGATGAAAGGTGTCAGCATTTTCAGAGCCATAGTAGTAATGATTATAAGAAATTTCTTTTGAAATGAATGATTTTATAGAATTGTTCGAATTTCTTTTCAACGTGTATTTAAAAAATATCGATAATCGTACTCGCGTTAAGGAAAAAAATTGCGAATTGTGAATAAAGACGAATTTTTTATCCTGAGTTGAGAATTCTCTGTTTTCATAATAAATCTTGTATCAGGCCACAGCTTTCAGACGGCCATCGAATTACCGTAGAGTCTCAGTAATGATAAGTAAAATGGAAGAATCTGGGCGGATCTCTGTAGACGCGAAAAAAAGTCCTGAGTTTGGGGCCCTCAGATTGTCCACGGAATCAGAAAAAGGAGAAAAATCGAGTGCTTCGAAAAAGGAGGAAAGCACCCCAGTTTCCTCCACGTCTACTGATAAAAAAAAAGAAATACCGATTGAGTCAGCAAAAAAAGATCTCTTGGATTATTTGGAAAAACTAACGACCAGCGTGCAATGGTTAGATCTAGAAATTTTTATAATTTTATCATATAATCTCGAAAGTACATACAGAACGATTGGCGAAAATGACATAATTTCAATCTACCATCAAATATGGAGGTGAGAAGCTTCCCAACATTCGTTTTTTTTTTTTTTTTTTTCAATTGAATTTTACAGGACACTTGAACATATCGAAGGTGACATATTGCTAACGGTTCCTCGCGTGTCCGAAATGCTGGAGTCTGATGGAACGACATCACCATCGCTCGCTAAGAAACGAGTGATCGAACAATTGGAAGGAGTAGTTGGTTCTTGGGGCAATCACATACAAAAAGTTTTAGAAACATTTACGAAAAAAGTTCCACAGGGAAAAGGACCTCTCGCTGAATACGAATATTGGCACAATCGAGAGACAGGACTTTCGATGTTGGTCGAACAATTGAAAACCATAGACGTTAAAGAAATTTTATCTTTGCTCGAGGATTCAAAATCGCCGATAGCCTCGGCTTTCAGTTTCTTTCAAATGGAATTATGGAAATATTATACCGAAGCCAGAGACAACAACAAATTTCTTTTCACCGTTTTGAGATATCTTAAGGTGGCTCGAAAAATCTTTTCTCTGAAACATTAAAACTTAGGCTATAACGCTAATAAATATTTTATTGCAGTTAATCGCTGAATCGAAATCATTTAAAGCAATTGGAAAAGCACTTCCACCTCTCACCGAGGGCATGAGAATGATTTGGGTGTTATCGAAATATTACAGCACGGAAGATAAGATGGTTCCCCTGCTCGAACGTATCTCGTGGCAACTATGCCAAAATATCATGAAGAATTTGGCCATTGAAGATCTTTTCAAGTAAAAAAACGATTCTATTCCAACTTATGAAATACTGAAATCACACATTTGCTGCGCACCGATATTGAAATCGAGTTTCTAACAAAACTGTAACTGTTTCAATTAATTGATCTTTTAATCGACATTTCGAACACGATACTGAAATATGCGATTGATGATTCGATTGATAGAAAACCGTTGGACGAAGTATTGACGGTAACAGCGGACGCTCACGAAATGATGAAAAATTGGAGAGAGTCGTATTCGAAGACACGCGAGAGCATCGAAGTATCGGGAAAGGGCCAACGTTGGGAATTCGATCAGGATACTTTGTTCAGAGAAACGGAATACATAGCGAACGTTTGCAACGATCTGAATAAGATTGCCAGTGTTTTGCAAGATTTTTATAACATATTCGGGGCGGAATTAAAATCAATAATAAACGATCCTGCCCAGATCGACTCGATAATAAAACGAGTGGAAAAACTGATCGTTCCCTTACAAAATGCGGATTTCAATGTATTCATGAAATTCAACAAAGAGAATTGGGATGCCACAATGTCGTGGTTCTACGTCGAAGTTGGAAATCTCGAGAACGAAGCCAAGTTTTACATTGATGAGTGTTTCACCGTTCTCATAAGTGCCGAACACGCTCTCGAAGTTTTACTCAAATTCAAAAATATTAAAACCCGCCAAGCTATACAGGAACAACTTTTAATGAAATTTGACATCATAATGCAACAGTTTAGCAAAGAAATAAGCATGATAGAGAACATATTCAATCGAGGTAAAAGTTATTCGATCAGATAAGTATTTATTGATGAAAATTGTGAGTGCATTTCCAACGTTCTTTAACACGTTGTCTCGTTGCGAACGAAAATTTTTGTTTAGGAAAGCGAAACCCTCCTTTGCTGCCATACCACCCACCAATCGCCGGTGCCATTTTCTGGGAGCGTCAATTATTCCACCGACTGAAAGATCCAGTTTTGAAATTTCAACGAGTCGAAGAGCTTAAAAACAGCGAATTGAAATTATTTGCTTTTCAGCAATATCTCAACATTGCTAAACAAATGAAAAAATTTGAAGAAGCCAAGTTCAATTCGTGGATCGAAACGACCAGTCCTGTCGTGACTCTTACGATGAAAAAAAGTCTATTAAAAATGACGCCTACCGATCACGAGATAAGTGAGTATCCATTGAAAGAAAAATTATTAACCGGAATTCATATACACTAAAAAAAGAATTTTGTTGATTCATAAAATTTTTTGTTAGATCAGGAAAACGTCGCAAACGAAGTTGAATCAACGAAAATTTGGTTGGTTCAATTACTTATTTTGCTGGTCCAAATAAATATTGTTCACTACGACGAAAACACTGTTGAATCAACAAGTTTCTTTTCTCGCTGTAACCTATTAGTGATTTGGAAAGAAAATATAATAATCATATACAGTAATGCATTAAGATAATGGGAGATAACGCTCTGGGAAAGGGGACGGGTCTTGCGGGAACAGTAGCAAAAAAATGAAGGAAAAAGTGGGATTAAAAGTGATGGAATGGGCCCATAAAAACCTGAAAGGGATGCACAAGACAAATTAAAATAATTGAAAAAAAAAAACACAATTCAATTTTTTTCCTTTGATGAACAGATTTGAAAACTCAACTGAACAAAATGGGAACAGGTTCGAGATTGAAAATTATAAAATCTCGGAGCAAAGAACTGGAGTCAATTACAAACATAACTAGTCGACATACCGATGGTATAATTTCAAAACAAAGCATAGGTATTTCAACTTCTGTTTTGAAGATATTTCATGCATTCCAAACCCCAAAATTATGCAAAAAGATTGATTCCCTTGATTGTCGAGAACAGAAACTGGTGGAAGTATAGTCAGCGAACAAAAGTTCTTATTACCAAGTCTGCGACTGATAAGAAGCGGAAGCAAAGGTGGTGAGACGTTGCTGAGAGAACACAAAGCTTCGACGATTTCGAGTTTGATGGAAAAGCCAAAAGTCGCTTGGAAGGAAATATTACGCGATGGTACAACCATAGAACTGCAACTTCGTTTCGAAATCAATTTTAATTTCGATGTATTTGAAATCATTCAAGAGGTACGAACACCAAAATAGCTCAAATGGACTAATGGAAAACGATTTTTAAAAAACGTGAGATCTTGTAACCGATTGACAAAAATTTAGTGGCGCCACGTTTGAATTTTCATATCGAAGGCTGAATTGCTGGAGCAACTGGGCTTTGAGTTACCGGAAATAGTCAGAAACGTTGGAATTCAAAAAGATAGACTTCGAGCTGATATCGAAGCCACGAAAAATATGATTGATCGATACAACGCAATCGTATCTAAGTTCGACGAAGCCGATGTGAGCCAATAAAAAATGATGAAAATAAATCACCTATTTTTTCACTGATTTTGAAACTTATTATATAGCCACGGTTCGATTGAAACGGTTACTCTATCTCTGCAGTTACAATTGCTGAACAAAAGTTTACGAAACATCGAGAAAAATATTCACCCTGGTGTTACAAGGCTGAATTGGTATTCTCTGGGGATATCGGACTACGCGTTGACGTGTGAAAAATTATTGAAAAGCTTGAGCTCGATCGTGACTCAGGTCAATCAAATGAAGATGGATCTCGACCAACGTATCGAAAAGGATATACAATCGAACAATTTGTTCACTCCGACTAAAGAACGAAGTGAAACGGAAGTTGAATTGAGCCCTTGCAAGGTTGATTAATTTCTTCATTGACTTTTCAATATTTTTTCTTATATCCATAAAAGATAAAAAAAAAAACTGCACATTTTTCAATTTAAAAATTCACGATACCAAATAATCAGGAACCTTTGAAGCTTTTAATTTTCCATTTCAAACATTTGTCATAATTCATATTATTTTTTATAAAACACCCTGAATAAATAGTCGTAATTAATAATAAAATAAAACTCGACAGACATATTTTCTCGATATCGAGGAAAAGAGAACCGAGTTTGTGTGCGCCATGTTAAAAGCGTACAAATCAACGAGTCCGATGTTGATTAAATTGGAGAGTCTCGTCGAGGGCACATCGAGTGGAAGAAGTCCTGGAATGCAATCATTTTACGAGCGTTACGAGGCCAAAATATTCAGAGCTTTCATACGTTGCATCGTCCGAAATCTCGAGACCCTTGATGCTCTATTGGTCGGAGATAAGGCCGTTTTTAAAGTCGACGCCATTCTTGTGGCGTCCGAAGTTATTTTGAGACCTAGTCCGAATGAGATACGAGCCATCGTGCTTCATGACGTCAAAGACCTGCTCGAAAGATTCAAATTGTTCCCGAGATGGATGGCGACGACGTGTCACGAGTGTAAACCCGTCAAACAACTCGATTCCGAGGAGTTTGTTACATTCAATTTTTACGAAGACATTATAAGTATACAGGTATAATATTTCAATCGAATTCATCAATTTAAAAGTGAACACGACTGGGGTCTGTAATTTAACAATTTTGATTTATCGCAAACATATTTAATCGATCAGTTGGTATAAATTTATATCGATTTTTGGTCGTTCGAACAAAGCTCTTGATTTTCAACGCTGTTTACAATCAGTATCATAGTTATTCTATATTTGTTTTCCTAGACAATTAACGATCGTATATACGGGATACAAGAAACTATTCATAAGATAACGACTGATTGCTGGAAATATTTGCATCGTTGGAAAAAATATAATAACCTATGGCGTTTTGACAAAGTTCAAATATGCGAGAAATTCGCGAATGAAAATCCCACGCTGTTACAGTACGATGAGAAATTTACTTTCTACGGGAGTATTGTTGAGGAGATCGACGATATGCTGCCATATTTTGATGTATCGAGTGTTAGGTAATTCGTAATTGGCCAATTTAAATTCCCATTATATCCTGCGAGCCGAGATTGATCGTACATGTTTCGCATTTTGATAATGAATTACGTTCTCATTCGGATGAAGAGTCAATTTGGTGCCGTTGCTTATGGGAATTAAGGATCATGCGAACGAATGGAAACAAATTCTCGGCAATTATTTGCTGGCAGAAACTCGCGAGTCGATGGAAAATCTCAAAACAAAAATCGAATTGTTCAGAAGCGATGTTGAACTGGTTATCAGTGGATTAGACAGGTTCAAAGTCGTTATGCAAGCAATCGCTGACATTAAAAAATTAGCCGTCCAATCCGAGGTCCAATATTATCTTTACCAGGTGAGAGATTCCTGACCTTAAAAAACATCGGCGAACGAAAAGCAAGGATTAGCTCAATCGTTGTTTCACTTCCTGCTTTTATCGATTAGGAAACTTTTAGAACTCTTGGCAATCACGGAGTTAATTATTCGGAGGATGATGAACAATTGGCTTACAAATTAGAGGAGGACTGGAACTCTCTTTATCTCGGGGCACTCTATCGAGCCACTACGCTGGAAAGTACCAAAGATCGTTTCTGCGATATGACGAGAGATCAAATAGCTAATTTTGGCCTCGAGTGTTACGAGTTCGCTGAGCTCTTCGAGAACAGTGGTCCGGGTAGCGTTGGAAGTGATCTGGATGCTGGGCTGAGAAAGATGGAGGTAAGAAATGGAGAGATCGTTTTTCCGAATTCTTTTTCCTTTGAAATTCCTTTGAAAAATGATCTTCATGTTGGCTTTATTCGTGTGTGTTAGGAATACGGAAAACTGATCGATAAAATGGAAGCAAAGCGGTTGGACCTTTCAAACGCCGAAATTCTCTTTGATCTCGAGCCCGCTGATTATTCAGCCTTTATTAAAATCAAACAGGATTACGAAGGCATGGAAATGCTTTATAAATTATACAGGGCTCAAAAGGGCGCACGTGACAATTGGTCCAAAACTTTATGGATCGATCTCAATCCTCAACAATTGATGGACGGAATGGAACAATTTATCAAGGAATTTCGTCGAATGCCTAAATCTGTTAGACAACTAAACGTTGCTCATTCACTCGAAGCAACGATGAAAACTTTTAAGAACTCTGTTCCTCTCTTCGTTGAATTGAAAAACGAGGCAATGCGTGAGAGACACTGGGAAGAATTAATGAATAGAACGGGAATTCATTTTGACATGGAACCCAGCAGGTGTGGAGATGATTCATAGAATCTCGCAATCATCATCATCATCATCATCATCACCATATATAATTATATTACCTAGACTTTATCCCTTTCAGTCACAAATTTTTCTTTTGCTCCGATTTTGATGACAATTGGTATCCGAAAGTTCTTGGGGTCACTGATGACAAATCCGGCATTACATTTTCTAAATTCAAAATGGCAGTCTCAATAGGGTGGAAGTCAAATTCTAAAAACTCTTCAATATTTCTCAAATTCTGAATTTAAGTGTTTTTGGTGTCGCTGATTACAAATCCGACATTAGATTTTTTCAATTCTTAATGGCGGATGCAATGTGGTGGACATTAAATTTCAAAAACTAATCACACTGCCTAAGATCCATACTGAGCTTTGGAAATTTTTTTTTTTATTGAAAAAATGGAAAAATAAACAAAAAAATTTTTTTAATGGAATTGGATTCCCGCCTCATCCTCGTCGCTGTATCTGGGTAATGCTAAGCGTGGGAGAACTGTTTTGACTGTTAGGATTTTTAATTATAGAGACTTCATATTTTGTCCATATTTGCCATTTGGAACTTTTCGAACCGAATGCCGGATCCGTGATCAGTGACCCCAAAAACCCTATATCCGGACTTTTGTAAAATCTGGTAATATGGATTATATTAAACCTAAACACCCCTAAAAACTCGATTACAAATGGTTGGGATGTCGTTTCAACAATAAAATACTGATAAGATCCAGGTGGGTCGCAGGTGACCCACTATAACGGAAAGGGTTATTTCAGTGTGTAAGATAAATAGTGGTGATCGAACTTTGATAGGGACAGTTAAGACTAATCACTAATCCACTTACAAGCATTAATTTTAAGCGTCTTCTGTCACAAAATAATGGCTGGAGGATAGGTAGCAGCGATGACATTTGTCTTACTGTGCTATCGATTCTTGGTCGCATTCGAAAAAAATACAACAATCGCTTCTATGAAAATAATGGGGTGAAAGAATTTGGTTTGTTCGCAGCTTTAATCTCTGGGATGTCCAATATTGTTGTAATATTATATTAATTATACTCTTAACCCATTAACCCATTTACACGGAGAGCTAAAATGCAACGGTGAGGAATCGCGTAACGAACGATTAATTACAAATTTCCAAAGAAAAAATTCACAAAGGTTTATCTTTTTCTTGATAAAGATTTACTCTTGAGAACATGTTCGCCATGGATTTAGCGAAGTTTCAAGATATCGCTACATCTATCGTCACTAATGCCATCAAAGAACTGTCTATCGAACGAGGCATCAAGGAAGTCTCAGAGATTTGGAAAAGCATGGAATTCACAGTGATCAGACATTTTAAAGGTTAAACACATTTTTGCTTTTAGCAGAAAAATCTAAAATTCAAAATAGCTATGAAAGTACGATAAAATTTTCTTTACCAAAAGAATTCCTTACATGAAACGGCTAACGGTTTTACACGGAGAGAATTGTACAATGGAAATGACTATTACAGCCGTAGAAACAGAGGTGACATATTGAATATTTGGAATTTATACAATGTAAAGTGTAAATTTTCATCAAATGGCGAAATTTATTGTAATATACAAGAAATTTCATGTGATTTTTATAACATTTTACACTTTGCACTCTAAAAATTCCGAACATTCAGAGTTAATCCCCTGTTTTCATTGCTGTGATGGTAATTTTTGCAATTTCATTCTTTTCCTTTACAAAAACGAGCCCAATATGGAGAACGAGAATATTTACATTCGACAAATGAGTTTTCAACCAACTTTATGACGTAGTTGATAAATTGAACGATTGGGAGATCGAGGATTTATCAGAATTGTCACATCGAGCTTAAAAAATCAACATTGCAGGCACAGAAGATCGTGGATACATTCTTGGTCCTGTTGAAGAGTTGATCCAGGTCCTTGAGGACAATACGATTAATTTACAAAGCATGGCTGCTTCCCAATTTATCGGGCCATTTCTCGGAAATGTGCAGAAGTGGGAAAAAACAATGCAAACAATATCAGGAGTGATAGAAGCGTGGATGGAGTTACAGAGAAAATGGTTGTACCTCGAGGGAATATTTGTGGGCAGTGACATAAGATCGCAGCTACCAGAGGAGGCGAGAAAATTTGACGATATTGATAAGACATTTAGAAAGATAATGCTGGACACTGCGAAACGTTTGAACGTTGTTGAGTGCTGCATGGCATCCGGACGCAGGGATGAATTCGAAGCGCTGATTGATGGTCTCGAAAGATGCCAAAAATCGTTGACCGAATATCTTAACACGAAACGTGCCATTTTTCCACGATTTAATTTCATAAGCGATGATGAATTGTTGGGAATCCTTGGAAGTTCCGATCCTGCGGCAATCCAAGAACACGTCTCTAAAATGTTTGACAATCTGGACAAATTTCGCCTCGAACGTGACAGTAGAGAAAAATCAATCGCCACCGCTCTTATTTCGAGCGAAAAAGAAATCATGGAGTTCAGCGAACCTGTCGTTGCTGAAGGAAAAATTGAAGATTGGATGGTGTTGGCACTCGCCGAAATGAGAAAATCAAACAGATTTATCTCTAAAAAAGCTGTTTACAGTTATGGAAAGGTGTAGACAATCAGAAATTGCTTTAACATTTTACATGCATTGACTCAATTTTCCTTTATTGTGGCTGATACTTATAATTTACTTAAAAAGGTAAGACGACCGCGAACCGAATGGATGTTGGAATTTCAAGGAATGATGATACTCGTTGCTAATCAAATTTGGTGGACAGCCGAAACCGAAAATGTTTTCGAAAAAATAGCGAATGGAAGGAAACGAGCAATGAAAGAAGTACATGCCATCTTCAACTCCTCAATTTACAAGCTGAGTGAAATAAATCATAAAAATATGACTATATCAAAAGGTTTTTATTCGTTTGCTCGTAGTATCTTGAACAACTGAATTCTCAATTAGAAGAAGTCGTGACGTTAATGGGCGGAGCTGGAGACAGCTTAACTCGAAACGATAGAAAAAAATTGGATACTGTGTTGACGGTTGACGTTCATATTCGTGACATAATCGATGGATTCGTACGAGACAGCATTATGGATGCGATGGAATTTGAGTGGGAGAGCCAATTAAGGTGATGCTTCAGGAATTATTTAATTGGAACCTCGTAAATTGATCAATCAAGAAATGTCTATTTTTCTGTCGATAAATTTATTCATTGGCTTGACTATTTGATTTCTTTTTGAAGATTCTTCACTATTCTATTTCATTTTTTCAATTTATTGAATTGTAATAGCTTTTCAACTTTGCAAGAGGTATAATTGAACTATTTATTCCTGGCATGCAACAATGAGCAACGAGAAGAAAATAATGTCTAATTTTATCGATTTTGGAATTATACAACTCGAAGATAATGATTTTAAGTAGTTTGGCTGATAGCATAAAAAAAAAAATCTCTGCTAGAAATTTTCATTGAATCAGATTTTATTGGGTTCACGATCTCGACAATATTTGGATGAATCAGTGCTCAGGGCATTTCGAATATGGTTACGAGTACATGGGTTTGAATGGTCGTTTGGTAATAACGCCATTGACAGATAGAATTTATTTGACGATAACGCAAGCACTGTCGATGCAAATGGGAGGCGCGCCAGCTGGTCCAGCTGGGACTGGAAAAACTGAGACAGTGAAAGATTTGGCAAAAGCACTTGGTCTCTTGTGCGTCGTGACAAACTGTGGCGAAGGCATGGATTACGTAGCTATTGGAAGAACTTTGGGTGGTTTGGCTCAATGTGGAGCATGGGGTTGTTTTGATGAATTTAATCGAATTGACATTTCCGTATTATCGGTTATATCGACCCAGTTACAGACGATACGTTCGGCTTTGCAAATGAAAGCCAAACGGTTTGTGGTAAGTTTTTCATTCGAATCGCATGATCTGAAATTATTCATGCTTTTGATTGCTATTTGCGAAAAATTCGGTTCAAACTTTCAATTTTTTAATTTCAGTTTGAAAATCAAGACATTGCTCTGGACACAAAAGTTGGTATTTTCATAACAATGAATCCTGGATATGCCGGTCGTACGGAACTTCCGGAATCGGTAAAAGCCCTTTTCAGGCCAGTCGTATGCATCGTTCCTGACAACGAAATGATTTGTCAAATAAAATTATTCAGCGCGGGTTTTCTCACCGCGAAAGTATTGGCCAAAAAAATGACTGTGCTGTATTCTCTTGCTCGTGAACAATTGAGCAAGCAGACTCATTACGATTTTGGTTTGAGAGCTTTGAAATCAGTCCTCAATATGGCCGGTCAATTGAAAAGGAGCTCTACCGATTTGCCCGAAAATGTCGTCCTCATGAGAGCACTCAGAGACATGAATCTTCCCAAATTCATTTACGATGATGTTCCACTTTTTCTCGGACTCATTAAGGACTTATTTCCTGGTTTGGATTGTCCAAGACTCGGTTATCCCGATTTCAATGGAGCAGTCGAAACAATGCTCCAGCAAGATGGTTACATCATTCTTCGAGATCAAGTATGTTCATTCAATCGATATCATTTGCATTTAATTTGATAACTTTAATCATAATTCTTATGCAATTGATTTCTCAGTTGATTCTAAAGTTGTTCCATTCGCTATTCTAATTACTTTATTGGCCATTTTTTCAACTGAAATTCTCATAAGCAGAATTTCTCATTAACTTCTCGAGTTTTCAATAACAGCGAATAATTAAAATTGAAAAATTGCTAAAAAAACATTCAGGTCGATAAAGTCGTGCAGTTGTACGAAGTCATGATGACGCGACACTCGACGATGATAGTTGGGCCAACTGGCGGTGGAAAAACCGTGGTTATTGAGACACTTTGCAAAGCTCAAACTTATCTGGATAAACCAACGAAACTCTACATTCTTAACCCTAAGGTATAATTGAATGATTGGCATGTTTTTGTACCTTCCAAAAATGAAATTGCGAATAACATAAAGATTAAATTTTCGTGATTTTCACTAATCTATATGTAATTTTTACCATATTTTTTAGGCTTGTACTGTAGTAGAACTGTATGGAATTCTTGATCCATTAACGAGAGATTGGACTGACGGTTTACTTAGCTCTATTTTTCGAGAGATAAATAGGCCTCTCGATACCGAAAATGACGAAAGAAAATATATTCTTTTCGATGGTGACGTCGATGCTTTGTGGATCGAGAACATGAACTCGGTTATGGATGACAATAAACTTTTGACACTGGCCAATCAGGAGAGAATAAAATTGCAAAATCACTGCAGTCTTCTATTCGAAGTAAGATTAATCATGAAATAAAATTAAAATTTACATCGATCAATTGAGAAAAGTCTGTGGTTCATCGGTTTCCATTTTTGCAAAAGTTGTCAGATTATTATGAGCGTTTAAAGGTATCCAGTCAATCGGTATCTCGTCACCGTGAGCGCGAGATCTTTCTCGCTAAAAATTTCTAAAGCAAAATCTTTCGACAAGGTTTGACCGATCATAAAAAAGCTCTGTCAGCGAACCCAGCAGAATGATGGCGAAAATCCGCTGAGAGAGCTTTTTTGTAATCGGTCAAACGGTCTCGAAAAATTTCAACTTTGAAAATTTGAAGTGGGTTTAGGTGATCGGTTAATACATTTAAAATTTACCCATAATTATGCCAGAATTAGTGATTTATATCGAAGCTTCTTAACGGCGAAAAGAGAATGAAAAGAAAACGACACACGAAAGTCTATGATCATATTAACATTGATTTGTTGGAATTCGGTAGAAAATGTAAAAATCATCGCCTCGATCTCTTAATAATTTTTTTATTGTTTCCGTTCATTAAGGTAGGAGATTTGCAGCACGCGTCTCCAGCCACGGTATCCCGTGCCGGAATGGTTTACATAGATCCGAAAAATTTGGGTTATCAGCCGTACATGGATCGTTGGATAAACACGAGATGTAAATCGGAACAAGAATTCTTTCGTAGCTTGTGCGAGAAATATGTACACGGTGCATTAAATCTGATAATCGATGGAATGTTGGGAATGCAACAAGTGCTTCCTTTGAAAATGATTATACCGCAAACAGCACTGAACATGGTCAGTCAATTGTGTTACATGATCGACAGTCTCTACCCACCGCAACCGGAAGAGGAGCCTCCTGCGAAACAAATTGGCGAGCCTTTAAGTCCCGAGGAGGAAACTTTCATCAACCAAACAATAAGCGAACGAAATGAACTCCTCGAAGCTGTTTACATTCAATCGTGTTATTGCTCTTTGGGAGCTTCGCTCGTTCTGAAATCGAGAAACGATTTTGACGAGTACATGAAAAAAATTGCAGGTCTCATGATGGTCGAAGATACGCCTGAAAAATTGGCGACTATTCGTAAGAAAAAAAAAATAATATCGAATTATTACAAATCTTCTATCTTTTGCCAGAGAAAAAATTGGGATAAACTTTCATTTTTGTTTCGATAAGGCTACATACCGATCTTCTTCCGATCACTCTTCGACTACGTCCTCGATATTGAGAAAAAAGTCTGGATGCCTTGGAAGTGGCTCGTGCCAACGTACGTCCACGACAGGACCAAAAATTTTTCTGATATTCTCGTCCCTACCATCGACACTCTTCGAACAAATTGGTTCGTCAAATTAATGAATGATCTCAAAAGACCTGTACTTCTAGTTGGTGAAACTGGAACTTCCAAAACTGCAGTTATTCAAGATTTTCTTAGAGGATTAGATCCGGAAAAATTTGTAAGCAAAATTTTTGTTTTCTTATCAGTTTTCAGAGTAGATGATATCTGATAACAAAAAAGTACGAACAATCGTTTCAGTTAGTGCTGGCTCGGTTTGTTGAAAATTCTTGTACCGAAGAATTTGAAATAATTCACTCGAATATCTTGGTCTATGACACATGTTGAGATGAAAATTATTACGCTTGGTCAATAATAATCGTATTTCAAAAAACCAGAGTATAAAAGATGTTTTTATTTTTCTATGCGAACTCAAACTGCAGTTTATGTTCTATGAGTACTGCAATTTGATCAATTCAACATATTTTTTGACTTCCCTTGCTACGAAACATTGTTGAATCATCGGATCGATTGAAAAATTTGAAAAATTTGTGATTCTCTCTTAGAATCAGTTGCTCATCAATTTTTCATCGCGAACAACTTCGATGGACGTGCAAAGAAATATCGAATCAGCTGTGGAGAGGAAAACTCGTGACATCTATGGCCCGCCACCAGGAAAAAATTTGATTGTATTTATGGACGATATGAATATGCCGCTGGTTGACACTTATGGCACTCAACAGCCAATAGCGTTGCTGAAATTGCTCATCGAGCGAGGCGGAATGTACGATCGTGGAAAAGACTTGAATTTGAAACAAATCAAAGACATTTGTGAGCGCACGAATTATTTTTTTGTACTTTTCTTTCTTTTTGTATTTTCCAAAGAAATGCTGTCGTTTGATCGTTTTCAATGTTTAAAAATTGTCACAGTGTACTTGGCAGCAATGGGAAAAGCAGGCGGTGGGAGGAACGAGGTCGATCCACGATTCATTTCCTTGTTTTCCATTTACAATGTTACTTTTCCCAACGAAGCCACACTCCATTATATTTATACGAGTATACTCACTGGTCATTTGCAATTGTTTCCTGAAGAAGTTCAAGTTGTTGCAAATATTCTAATCCAAATGACCCTCGAACTATACAAGGTGAATTTTATTATTGTTAAGAGATTAAGCTACTCTGGAGCGAGGAAAAATCGGTATTATTTGGACCTGTTTTCAACGAAATTACGGAATCACTCGGGTTTTTATGAACAGCTTTTTATTGAGTTGTTAATGAAATAATACAAAGAATTCGCTTGGAATAATAGAAAAAATAGTGGCTGCTCAGCATTTTTTGCGTCAGCACTTTTTTTCCCGGAGCATCCAAGGCCAGAAATAAATCCCATACAATTTTCAAGCTGGAACAAAAAATCAATATATTTCGATCATATAAGAGAATGGCTACAGAAATACACATAAGATTTCTTGAATACACGGATATTTGCCATAATCGCGTCTTTTTTCCATCGAGCGAAAGATAAAAGTTATGAGATAATTTTTCATAACCAATAAAACCATTTGGTTTTTTGTTCGAGAAAATTTTTTTTATGAAATTCGTGTCCGGCTGTGGTCCCTCCTGAAAAAACCGTGGTGTCACCGAAAAAATGCTGTGCAGCCCCGCTATTTTTTCATTAATCCCCCCAATTTGATTTTTCAGTTCATTAATAGTTCATATTAATGAACTATTCAATAAAGAACTGTCCGCAGAATTTCGATTGATTCCATAATTTTTATTTTAAAAAAATCTGTAGTATACCGATTTCTTCTCGCTCTAGAGTGGCCCAATCCCTCAATCGCGGTCGCCTCGAAGGAGCAAGAATTATAGATTTTTCTATTTGAATTGAAAAAGTTTTCAATTTAAATTGAAAAGTTTATTTCAGTAATATTACGCAAATGAATAGACGAACGTTCTCATGAAAATTAAAAAATTGAATCTCATCTTGAATTCATTGAAAACCAAAATTTTTTTTTCAATCTTCGAGATCGTCACGATTGAGTTACCACCAACCCCATCAAAATTCCACTACATCTTCAACATGCGCGACCTTTCGAGAATCACAGCCGGTCTTTTGCAAAGTGATCCAACGTACTTTCCGACTGTTCAACAATTTGTTCGCCTCTGGAGAAATGAATTCACTCGAGTTATGTGCGATCGATTGATAAACGATTCGGTAAGAAAAAAAAACGTTTAGTCTCCCTTCCAAATTTGCATCATGGAAATGTTGCTTTGTTATTAAAATAATAATTCCAGGATCAAAATCTCATAAGTCAAAGTCTAGAGTCGAAAATTCAGGCTGTTTGGAACGAGCAGCCTCAAGTTGTTGAGTATAGTTTGAGAAACCCTCTGCTATTCGGTGACTTTAGAAATGCTTGTAACGAGAGTGAGCCAAGATTTTATGAAGATTTGCTCGATTACGAAGCGGTTTACAGTCTGTTTATGGAGGTTCGTAAAATGTTTTGCTGTTTTTGCTTCAACGTGTCTTAATTGCGTTGGAAAACCATTATTCTGCCACATTTGAAAGTTTCCGGGTGTTGGAAGAAAAAAAAACGACGCACATTTCGATCAGCGAGATTGCGCCTAGACATATTTCATGAAGTTACTTTTTTCGAGTTGATGAACGATTTTTCATAGATTTTGGAAGAATACAACGAAAGAAGTACGAAGATAAACATGGTCCTTTTCAACGACGCTCTAGAGCATCTGACACGAGTTCATCGTTCATTAAGAATGCATCGTGGACACGTACTCGTCGTGGGAATTGGAGGAAGTGGAAAACAGAGTGTAATAAAACTGGCGGCTTTTGCAGCTGATTGCGAAACTTTCGAAATTTCATTGAGCCGAGGCTACAACGACAATAGTTTTCGGGAAGACATGAAAAGACTGTATAACATTGTTGGCGTTGACGACAAAAAAATCGTTTTTGTATTCACCGCTGCTCATATCGCGGACGAGAGTTTTCTCGAACTGGTTAATAACATGTTAATGACGGGGGTAGTGCCCTCTTTGTTCAGTGATGAAGAAAAGGATGGGATCGTTAGTTCGTGCAGAACGGCGGCGAAACAATCTGGATTCGGCATCACAAAGTTAGTCAAATTTTAAGAGCTGGGTAAACTTCAAAGGGTTAGAAAAAAGAACCGAAAATTTATTTTGGTGGCTCTATCGGAGCTCGAATAAGTTTTTTCTTCTTTAAAAAAATGTTTGAAAAATGTTACAATTTTTTAATTTACTTTTTGTAAAAATCATCCAAAAAATCTGTCGAAAAACGAAATTATGTATTAGAATAAAATTCAACAGCTTCGCTGTGTCTCATGGTATTAAAAAAAATGTAAACTTTAGTCACAACATGTCGAAATTGCTAATTCATCCTGAATTTCGGAATTGCAGAGAGAACGTTTGGTCTTTCTTCGCAAAAAGGAGTCTCGCTAATTTACGTATTGCACTTTCGATGAGTCCATCTGGTGAAACTCTTCGGACACATTGTCGTAGCTATCCTGGTCTCGTTAATAGTACAACGATAGATTGGATGTTTACATGGCCCGAACAAGCACTTTTGGCGGTTGCCAATGTCGTTTTGAGAGACGTGAGTTTATAAATAAATGAGAACAACAGTTTAATGAAACTGATGTGAACATCGGGATGATCTACTGACAAATCGATTCGAGTTACGACCCCGAATTCATGTGCATAAAAAAGTGATCACATCATCAAAAGCAAATTGAATGTTGATCCAGTTTCTTTATAAGAAAAATTGTTTCGTTTGCAGAATCCAATAATACCAGAAGAAACTCGGGAATCGATAGTCAAACACGTGGTACACGTGCACGTATCAATCGGTCATTACACGTCCGATTTCATTGCCAAATTACGACGATTTAATTACGTCACACCAAAACATTATCTCGATTTTATAAATACCTATTTGAATCTACTGATCGAGAAAAAGGATTTCATTGATATGCAGTGTGTTCGTCTTTCAGGAGGTATATATTTTCAGATATTATTATTGCAATATGATTGTTTGATAAAAAAAATTTGGAAAATAACGAAAGTGCCAACTATAAGATACCTTTTTTTGGGAACTTATGATAAACTATGAATGAGAAATTTTTCTGTTCCTTGTAAACGATGATTAAAAAAAGTTTAAATTCGTTCGATCAGGTCTAATGAAAATTGCCGAAGCATCCGCAACACTTGAGGAATTGAATTCTGTTCTTGCTATTCAGCGAGTCAAAGTTGCTGAACAGACGAAAAATTGTGAACAGTTATTGTCCTCGATTGGGACGAGTACAGATATCGCTATGGAAAAAAAGACTCTGAGTGAAGAAAAAAGTAAAGAAATCGAGGAGCAGAATAAAGTGATAACGAAAGAATCGGCTGAAGCAAAAGCAGCCCTCGCCGAGGCTCAACCTGCACTTAATTTAGCGAGAATTGCGCTTGGAGAACTCGAAAAAGGAGACATTACAGAAATAAGGTAAGAAAATTAGTTAAATCTACTGCCGCATTCGCACAAAAATGTCAATAGCTAAAAATTTCGGTGTTAAGGTAATTAATTAGTTGCATAAGTGGGATGTCGGTAATGGAATCACGAGACGCGGTATAGCGGCTCGACGCCAAGTATTGAAAGAAAAATGCCAGCGCGAGCGCTACCGCACTCTTACATACACGAATATGCCGTTTTTATGACGTCATAATGTTTTCGAATCGCTCTCGCACGGTCGAACCGTTTAGGTAAAATTCTGTATGTTGGTGACGATTTTTTTCCGATTTTTCTGTTTCTATTGGTCTTTGTTGCAAGTAAATCCGTTCAGCCAATCTCGAGATATGATAATTTTGTGAACTATAATCGAAAGTTTCGGGAACTTCTGTCCCTTAAAGTCAGAAAGGCGCAATGAGCGTTTGCTTACATGGACTCACGTCCTTTGCGTGAAACGTTACATTTGTCCCGTCTACTTCGCCCAGTTCCCGCTGAACGGGACTATCCCCACTCTTTTCACGTCGAGGAGTGAGAGTGACAGCACGCGCAGCCGCGTTCGTTCTCTTTCGGCGTAGCGCACGCTCTCTCTCTCCCTCTCTCTTTCTCGTTTCTCTGTATATTTATATATACGAGGCATTTGGCCACTGCTTGACCTTTGCGTTTTCTATTTTGCTGATTTTTTTTTCTCTTCTCAGGCTCACTGGAAGAAACTCATCTGATTTTATTGAAATTTTTATCTCAAAAAATTTATCCAGCAGAATTTTTTGAAAAATTTTGATGTCAATCACTCTAGAAAAAAAACGATTTTATACTGGAAATGGAAACAAAAAAAATCAATAAAATCATAAAAACACATGGAAAAAATATTTTCCCCACGATCGCACTAGGTTTAAAATTTGTCAAAAAAATTACTACTTTCCATGAAAAAATTAGAAGAAAATCAAAAGAAGCAATCACTGTAGAAAAAACAATTTTTTGCTTAGAATTGAGAAAACAGGTCGAATAATTAATTACATAATTTTTTTAATATTTTCTAATGAAAGAACATTCAAAAACGAAAATTTTAACCCCCGATCTATTCGATTTGCTCTATTTTTCGAGGAGTTAAAAAACAACGTAGAAATAGGTTTGATATGAAACACTATACGAATTGAGAAAGAGAACGCGTGAGGTCTTATAAATAAAAGTACCATAAATGTGTTTATAAAATATTAAATATACAAATGATAAAAGTAATAAGAAACCGAAGCATAGAGACGTTTTCGTTCTATGAGCTCGAGTTATACTTTTGGTCTTTTCGTTGATCAGTCCTTCGACAGCTCTCATCCAGTAACGACTTTTAACAATAAAATAATATAATTGCTCTGCTTAAGCTGAGTCTCTAACTTTATTTCACAACCTGCTTCCCGACATAACCCGATACAATGAAAAAAAAAATTGAGAATTTTTCAAAAAATTCTGCTCGATAAATTTTTTGAGATAAAAATTTCAAAAAAATCAGTTGGCTTCCTTTCAGGGCGCTTGAGAAGAGAAAAAAAAATCAGCAAAATAAAAAATGTCAAGGTCAAGCAGTGGCCGATTTGGCGTGGAATGCCCCATACACTGCCGGCCAAAAGTATGGAAACATTAATCGTAAACTCTAGCCGCATTAAAAGTTCGATTACTCTGCCAAAAAAGCAGATATTCCACTTCTGCGAACGAGGTAACATATTCGGCTACTGTTTTGGGGTTTTTAATTATTTTTTTTTTATGTTCTGTGAATCCAAAACACAGTATTCAACATAGTCGTTTTTTCCCGTTTTTATAGTTCGAAATTGGACCAACCATTTGTGGAAAATTTTTATCGTTTTTTATTTCATGGAAAACTTGAACCGGGGAGCACAAACTTCATATTTGTTTTTTTATAAAGCTCTATGCAATTCTTTTCCGCACAAATATGCCACCTGTGTAAAAAAGACCATTTTCTCAAAATGTTGTGTAGCAAAAAAAACTACAAGGTTTTGATGGAATCAGCAAGAGAGTGAAAAGTCGCATCCGGTCATATTGAATCGACTGGAGTTCTTTCAGAATTTATGTGCAAGGTTTTTCTCTTTCCATAGTTTTTGGACGAAATTTGGAGGTGTAGCTTAACCTGAAAACCTATGGGATTGCGGTAAAATATCAAGATAGGAAACATTTTTACTTTCCAATTTTCTTTTTGCTTTATTTTTTTTTCAACATTTTTCTTAACATTTTTTGATTTCATCAAACTTTGTTGTATCCTGAGAACTATTGGACCTCAGAATCTGTATCAAGAGGGGAAACAATTATCTAATGATTATCAGTAGACAATAAGATTCTCAGATTTTTCCCCCATTTTTCGCCATATCAAAAAGGTGATTTTCTCGACATTTCACCGCAAGCCGAAAAATGGCAGAGCAAAATTTCTCTCGAGCTACTTCCTAGTGCAATGATGATTAATAATGACAGTTTTTTTCCCCTACTGATACTGTTTTTGAAGCCCAGCAGTTCTGAAGATGCGATAAATCGATTCTTTCACCAATTCTTCGCATCTCGATAAAAAATGATTGAAAAAATATCAGCAAAAAAAAATTGGAAAGTAAAAAAGTTTCCCATCTTGATATTTTACTTCAAATCCCATGGTTCTCGAGTAAAACTACTGCTCCAATCAGAGTTCTGACCAAAAATAGTGAAAAAAAAACGAAATTTTGCGCGAAAATTCTAGTCTATCCAGTATGGCCGCATGCAACTTTTTACCCTCTTACCGATTTCATCAAAACCCTGTAGATTTCTTGTTACGCAGCATTATGGGGTAATGGTCTTTTTACACCAATAAAGTGGCATAGTTTTGCGAAAAAATCGCATGAAACATTATAAAAAACGGAATTGAGGCATGTGATTTCCGTTTTTTAAATTATCTACGACCAACACTTAAAAAAAAATGTCACAAGTGGTACGCTTAATTTTAACCAACTAAAAAAAGACGAAAAACGACGATGTTTAAATTTGTGTATACTGGGTTTAAAGAAAATCGTGAAAAGCATCCCTAGAAAACCCAAAATAAAGCTGAATATGTCCCTTCTAAAACCTCGTTTGCAAAATCAGAATATCTGCTTATTTGATATAGCTATCGAACTTTTAGTGTGGTTCGAACTTAAGATTGATGTTTCCAAATTTTTTGCTGGCAGTGTGTACGACGGTATTTTTTAGCAAATTCTATCAGCTTTTATATGGGCCCAATCTTGCTTCGATCGGACGTGAACTAAATAGTTCGGAGCAGAGTTTATGAAAAAGTGCGAAGGCTTCGTGATGTCGTTGAAAACTCGATGTTTGCAAAATGTAGCGCACTTAGCGAAGCTGCATCAGAAAAACTATCCCAAGCCATGAAAAAAATCATCCTGATTTGTTTCGTGCAATAATTCTGGGCGGAGTTATCAGTTTTTGAAACAAAAATCTTTTTTCGGCGATATCTCGGAAATTAATTGATCAATTTCGGTCCGATTCTCCAGGACATCATTACAAAGAATTTCTCATAATCTGGTGAGCTTGTCTACTTCGGAATATGCTTCTGAAATACAGATCTTGTAGCTCCCGCAGTGCACCGGCACATTCTGATCCAGTTTTCAAACTTAAATCTATGAATTAAGCGCTACAACTTATTGCAAGTTAAAGCCGATATGTCAACAAATAAAAAAACCTTGAATCATACCGAAAGATTACGGGATGGGGCCGATTTTATGTTTAAAAAAAAACGAATCGATATCACCTTTTTTATGTATTCATTGAAATTGTTTCGTTTAAAGTAGTCCGGCCGTCCTACGACTAGTCAAGTTGACAACTAATTTAAATTTATTAAATTCAAGTCTAAATTATTATGAAAATTAATAAACACTTACATTGAAAATATTTTTATCACGTAAATAATAATAAAATGCTTTAAAAATATCGTAAAAGATAAATTTATACTTCAACTTAACCAGTTAAGTGATTGAGTCTGCCATGATTATAAAAATGTTCGGGTAAAGTCGGGTCACTGCCCCTCTCGCCCCCGCCATGCTGGCACCGGTGACAGTTTAAATAAACACAACCTATAATAATATATTGTGCGACAGTTCATATCGAGGTAATGGCACCGAGGAAAAAAAATGGTCAATTCGTTAAAATAAACAAAGCTATTCGACGGATTAAAGCACGTGAGTCAATCTCTAAAATAAATTTAAAAAAGGTGAAAAACTCGATCAATATAAGTGCAAACTAACATACATACAAATTTTTGGGGTTAAAAAATTGATATTTCAATCGAATATACACTACAATTTGTTTGCAAAACTTAATGTATTCGTGAAAAAAAAAGAAACAAAAAAAAAATGTTTATCAATTTCAAAGTTTCTCGAGATGAATCATTCCCGGGATTACCGAATTTGCCCGAAGTTCAAATCAGCTGTTACCAGCAGTGCAACGTAATGGCTGACATCCGCTTCCGACACGTCAAAAACTAGAGTTTTTGTTATGTTTTCTTCTTTAAAAGCCCCATAAGATAGTGTTTTTTTGAAAGAAACAGAATCTGTGAGAAATTTTCTTTACGATAGCACTTTTTCCGAAGCTCGAACACCGATTAGTTTTTTCACAATTAACATTACAGTGAGTTCTCCCATAAGATACCGTGTTAAAATATTAAAATTGTAAATGAAATAATTCCAAATTTTGCCCCATAAGAGGTCCCGAAAATGGGCTTATTGTAATCAGGAGATCTTGAACTATAATTTACCACAAAAAAGTGCATATTCACCGTACTTCGTCAGACGGCCGGACTACTTTAATATTTTGCTGATCATGAAATTCGTGAGCATGATTGTAGCATTAGTGATGCAAAGTAAGCAGAAGCAAACAGAAGCAAACGTAAGCGTTTTTTCAATACGCGAAGATGATCCCGTCCCGTAGGCTTCCGAGAATAATCTGGGATGCATTTTTTCCATCGAAATTAGTTTCAACTTGCAACTTATTGCAAACTTGAATTCGATCGGATTGAGTGTAAAAAACGGATCAGAATGTTTCGATGCACTGCGGGGACTACCATTACTGCATTTCAGAATCATATCGTGGAGCGGGCCAGCTCACCGGATGATGAGGAATTATTTTTAATGATGTACTGCAAAATCTGACTGAAATCGACCAAATACTTGCCAAGTTATCGCTACAAAACGGTTTCTGCTTCAACGGCTGATAACTCCGCCCAGATCTGTTGCACAAAACAAACCAGGATGGTTTTTTTCGTAGCATGGGATAGTTTTTCTGATCCATTATCGCTAAGTGCGCTGATTTTTTGCGAACATCGAGTTTTCAACGACATTGCACTGATGCGTTCCGCACTTTTTCATAAATGATGCTGTATGTGAAGTGTTCAGTTCACGTCCAATCGGACCAAGACTGGGCGCATTCGAAATTTGACAATATTTGTTAAAAAAATATTGTCCTGCTGTTTTTGAATACGTCAAACTGCGCCCAAAAGTATGTTGAAACAAAGAATTGCGTATGAATTGGACGTGACTGTACAATGAAACGCACATGTTATTCTAAACAATGAATTTGAAAATTTCTATTCGAACGTAAAATTAAAATTACGTGTCGATAAATATTTGTGCTCATTAAGTTGTGTCGTGACTGAGTGATCTTCCTCAATACTAACAAATATAAATTATTATAAATCAAAATTAACTCGATTTCAGTTATAATTTAAGTAAGATTTAGTGCAATCATTGAGATTTCGAAATATTGATGTCTGGTATCCAGTTTTCACTATCTTTCACCAGTTGTCACTTTTTTGTGTTATATTACTTCACATAAAAGTGCTTTATTTATCCTTTTTCCATTTCATGCAGCAAATTGATTTACTTCTTACAAGACCGACTTAGAAGTTTTCACCATCAATAATGGAAAAAATAACTGTTTAAGAATGTAATTTTTTTGGCATATGAAGGTTATTTAATTTAGAAGAAAAATCTGATAAATAATTGTCGCTGATTAGGATTTTTTTCACCATTGTAGGAAAGTTGGTAATCATCGCCGTTTTACAAAAAGAAGTGAAATCAATCGGGAAAAACTTTTAAAAAGTAAAAAAAAACAACGCTAAGTATCAAAAGACCGCGACCTTAGTCATAAAGTAACCATTTTATATTTTTTCTCCGTCATTACATTGAAATTTACCTCCAAATTTATCTGAAAAAAAAAAAATGAAATCATTCACACGTAGACAAGAATGGTGAATGAGTTACGGGGTTCTGCATGGACCCATATACACTACCGTCGGAAAGTTTCCGGACAAAAGTCGGAAAAAGTTGCCACACTTTTTTTCATGTTATTCCGTCGATAAGGTAGATAAATTAATTTAATAAACGGCATTTTAAAGGGAAGAAATCCCATTTCATTTTGCTTTTTTTGAAAAATTTTTGCGATTTCTTTTACGACTAGGACGTCATTTTGAAAACGACCATTTTTCGTCTTTTTTTTTTTCCTTTTTACAGAGCGACCGCGTTTTCAGTAGAAATTTTTTTTCTTTGACCGGATCTTGAAAAGGCAAAACTCAAGCTTCAATTTCGTTTTAACGGACAACCGCGATCTTTTTACTCACAGCTGTCATTGTAAAATGAGCGTGAACAGAGAAGTCAACCAGAAATATATAGGTATGAAGTCAGAGTATCATCCAGATATTACTAGTGTCACTAGACAGCGACTACGAAAAAAAAACAAATAAACATCAAAAATGTGTGCGAAAAAATGCACAATTTTTTGATCCAACGAAAAAATGACATGTTAATATCTTTAATATGCTTTAAACTACAGAGTCCTAATAGGCCACGATTGAAGGAGAAAAAAAAATAAAAAATACGTGAACTCGCAACAACCTCCAAACTGCTGTAATTTAATAAATATTACAGAAACAAATTTTGAAAATTTTCGAAAACCATTCGAATCGCGATGTCTCCGGTAAAGAGTCTCTCTTCTATCGTTCGGAGCGAACTCTCTTTCATAAATGTACTTGTCTCGAGTCGCTGCCGCGACTCTAGATTAACTGTGTCTTCCCGTTCACATTTGAAAATAAATTAAAAAGTTCGCGATGAATTTTGACATATTACAAATAAGAAAACTGTCCGGCACATATAGAAAGTTATGCAAAAAATTGCTCAAGACAATTATCACCATTTCCGAGAAAACTGGCGACAAAGGAATATCCCCCCATCCTCTGATCGCAGTGAAACGCATAACTCCCGTCTATTTTGCCCTGCGGGCAGTTGGGAGTTAAAAGCCATGCACGCCAAGTTTATGTGTAATATTTGCAGTAAATTTGTGCGCTCCATGTGTGTAGATACAATGCGTGCATTTGTACGCGTATTTGCGCTTTTCTATTTAATTATTTTTATTTCTTTTTTAACCTTCAGCATGTACCGTTTAAGATGTACATGAGTCCATGCACAACCCCGTAACTCATTCACCATTCTTGGCTACGTTTGAATAATTTCTTTTTTTTTCGGGTAAATTTGGAGGTAAATTTCAATGTAATGATAGTAGCTACACGTTTGATATTCGAAGAAAACGGAGAGTTACACGTTGTTCTTTTTTCATCAGAGAACAACAGAGAACAGTTACCAACCCCCCACTTATGCAACTGATAGATCTTAAGAAAGTTGATCTGGTACCAAGCAAATCAAAATAAAAAACTGTTATGACTAGCGTAGTCGGCTCGGTATGTTTAGTGTGTTTAGCCTTCAAACTTTAACCTGCTTCTTCGAGACAAATTAATTTATTCCGAACCTCATAATTATCGAATGTATTTTACGAAGTCGGACAAAAGTTCTTTGGATATTTTTGTAGCATTTATAAAAGGTTCGTTCGAAATTGTTTATCAAAATGCTTGCGAATTTCATGTTTACAAGTGGAAAAATCGCAGAAACGAATACCGGGACCGTGTTAAATTGAGAAATCTGTTTTTATTCATTCCTCTCGAACAAAGCATCCTTCTTTGTTCGAAATTTTGATTTTTTTTCAGTCTTTTTTCAAATTTTATTTTTTTTTATTTTTGGATTTGAAACTGATAGCAACTTTAAAAAAAAATTTCAATTTTTTTTTCAAATTAAATCAAAATTTGATTTGCAATTTTGATAGATAATTTTGTTAATGTTGATAGCTGTATTCAATTTTTATTTATCAATATCTGTTTGTTAATTCGATTACCAGATGAACCTTTAGGTAATACATCTGCAAAATGGTTTGAGACACAAAGTTTTTGTATTTCAAACTAATATTGTTTCGGTTATCCTGCAAACTTTTGGTGAAATTTCACTTATATTGATCATGATCATAATCATAACATGAAATTTCGTGCACATTGTTTTGAAGAAACTGATAGTTCCGCTATAATATGCAAAAATCGGCCAAACTGACAATTAATTTAACTTTGACCTTGAATAACTTCTGAACGAGTAAACTTATTGAAAAATAATAAGAGACCTTTTCCGAAGAGCGTTCAGTTCCTTACAAAAGTGTGTTTGTAGATTATTTGTATGACGCGTTTTCAGCTAGTTATAGAGATCGAAATAAGCAAAAAAAAAAGGTTTCTCATGGTATTCTTATGGAAAATCAAAAAGTGCGATGCGGAACCTCTGAATATTAATATTAAGAGCTCAAATTTTGACAGGCATATTTTTATACCTAAACGAAACTTTTCAACCTCTTTGAAGAGAGAAAAAACAATTATTTTTTTTTTCAATCACCCTAATACGTACAATATTACAATGAATAGAATTTGGAGTACTCTATGTAAATAATGTGTTTAAATAAAACGTAAAACACTACAGTGGTGACGAGGATAGTGGAAAATAAAGTGTGTTATAGGATTGCTGTGAATTTGTACGATTACTTAAACTGGTAGAGAAAAATCTACAATTAGCAGAAAATCGAAAACAATTGGCAATTGACCTGCAGAATCCAGTGTCAATGAACGTGTAGTTACAAGAACGTAAAAAAAACGTCGTAGCGGCAGAAGCAACACGTGGTCAGAGTCAGCAAGTTGTGTCGGCACTAATCGGTGAGTTAAAGGAGTTAAACATCCAAGAAGACTGGGGACTTTGGAAGGAAAGGTTGCAACAATTTTTCCTCTTGAATGATACTCTTGATAATAAAAAAAATGCCTCTCCTAATAACTTTACTTGGAAGCGAGGGTTATGCACTATTGAGAAATTTGTGCTCACCAACGAAGCTAACTGAAAAATCCTTCGCGGAATTGACCGAATTAATGACAAACCATCTCCAGCCGAAGAAACCTAGCATTATTATTGAACGCTTCAAATTTAAGGAATGCGGCCAAAAAGGGGACGACGATATTAAAACATATTTGGCAAAGTTAAAGAAACTTACAACGTATTGTGATTTTGGTAGCAGTTTTGACTATCACCCACGAGATCAATTGGTGTGGGGTCTATGCAACGCGTCAATTTAAAAGCGTTTGCTCGGAGAGCGAAATCTTACATATACTCAAAGCAGTGGAAATGATAGCAACGCAAAAACAGCTTCCGGACAATGTGAACTTCATGGGAGCAAAACGATCATCACAGCCATCGAATAACAACGGGAGCCGCAACAGGAATTATCGCTGCTATTGTTGGGAGGGTCAAATCACAAATCAAGCGTATGTAGATATAAACAGTACAGGTTTACACCTGTTATTACACGTGTGCAAAAAAGAGGGACACCTAGGGCGAGTTTGTAAAGAAAAAGCTAGTCGTAATAAAAATACTAAAAAAAGTGAATTGACAAAATCAAGCTAATGCAATAGTACATTACGATACGTGTGACCTAAGGAGCCGATTACTGCACGGCGTGAAGTTAGTAATGGGCTACTTAGGTCACGAGTATCGTATACTATTTTATAGCAGATGTGACATAACCCCCCCCCACCCCCCCCCCGCCCCGATGATTCAAATTACTATTTTAAAAGTCTCATTCAAATTATTTCAATTTTTAATGCTATTACTTTATTATAAACTTAGCAACCGTTTTTGTCTGTTTATACAGTCTTGTTTTTGAGTGTGCAGGTTCATAACAACATTGCCGCAAGGGCCATTTATGGTAATATTACAATTATTAAAGGTGTAGTTCGGTCTAGGCTTCTCTTCTTCAGTTAAATCTTGAAAATATAGGCCGATGTCCGGATGAAAAGATAAGCTCCATTCTTCTGATTTGGTTGGATGGAAGTGGAAGGGGTTTGGAATGGAGATGCTCTTGAGGTTGAAGCGGCACTATTTCCATTTGTCGCGCTTGTACCCACGTTGACCCCGGAAGTTGACGGTGCTGGCTCCGGTTCTATAGTAGCGATAATGCGTTTGGGTCGATGAGTAATTTCCATGCCATCTGTAATTTGCTCACAAATTCGTTTTTTATTTTTCATTGAGTCAGCAATGTAGCCGAAAGCAACCGTCGCTGATTTCCAGCCTCCGTGTCGCTGCAGTGCCGTTATATCGGCACCACCGTCAACCAAAAGCGTTGGCGAAGTCCGGCGGAAACTATGGCCCGTAAAATTCTGCGGGTCATGCAGATTTAGGTACTCGGCGATGTTTCTAGGTATCGATCCAAATTTATTTATACCAACAGACTGTTGGCAGCATTCTCCTTTTGAATACCGAAGGAAAAATCGGTCAATAGGACAATTTTCTGGTCTTGTTTGCTAATACTTCCAGCAAAAGTGGTACAATTCATTCGTTATTGTGAATGACCTCGGCACGTAGTTCTTCGTCTTCGGAATTTGGACCAGAAGAACATTATCTTCCATTTTTTTGACATCACCGACGGTGATGTTAACGAATTCTTCTCGCCGCAATGCCCCAGATATCCCGAAGATGAGAGCTACCTGAGCATAATTTTTTATGAGAAATGATTTCAGTAACACCAAAAATTAAAGGATGTATATTATTGGACTTTTGCTTACCTTTTCGCATAGATATAAATCGTCCGGTGCTTCGTTTAAAAACTTGGAAATGTTTTCGCGAGAAAACACTCTCGATTTTTTTGGCCGATACTCCAAACTATTTTTTTTTTAAAAAGGCCGTCAATTTTTTGTAACGATGGATTTCAATGTTATCGTACGTGCTGATTGTGCATTTCAACATTGAATACGTTGCCCATAAACTTGGTGGCGCGTATTTTTTCGATAAATATGCAAAATATGCGAGAAGTACGTTTTCACAAAATGAATTTGATTTATTTTCCTTGCGCCATTTTTTGAAGACGTTATATGCCGCTGTATATAATTTTTTAGATTTTGTGGGCAACAAATTCAGTGTCACCGATTTTGCCATTTCTTTTATCGCGTCCGGAACCTTTTCATTGTTCTCATCGTCACTCAATTCACTACCCGAAGTGTCCATTTGTTCCACCTCGAAATGTCCATTCTGACCGAGAGTTACGATTTTCGCGAAACGAACTATCCGTCAGCGTTTCTTTTTGATTTCGCTGTCACTTTTTTTACACCACGAAAGTGGTTTCAACCTATCCCTGTCGTGTCATTTGTTCGCTGTGCATTTTCAAGCTTCAAATGACATTTAAAAGTGTCTTCTTTCATTTTATATGCATGTGTGAAGTTAGTCGATTAATTTATGCACCGTGCAGAAATAGGTAACTTTGGTCACGGAAAAGCGTGCGTAAAATGCGGGTTTAGGTCACAATGTGCTATAAAATTATATTAGTGACAATGGTGTCGTAAAAGATTTTGACAATCTCTTTCATATCGAAATGAGAGAAGAGGTAAATGATATAAAATGGAAAATGATGGGATTTATAAAATTGAACCCATTAGACTGAACGTTTTTGTGGAAAAGAACGAAATTGAAATTGACGTAGACACAAGGACATAGACACAGGCAGTATTGAAAGTACAAAGAGACTAAAAAAATACTGGATTTGTTTGTTCTACCGGGTTCCAGCCCTCCAGGTCGAACGTGGATACGTGAACTTAAAGTGCTCATATCTGAATTAATTGAGGGGAAGGAGAAATCGAGCATTGAATGGTTAAACGACAAAGGTCAAAACGATATTGATACTATAATAAACAAATTTTACTCGGTTTTCTCAGATAAACTCGGTAAATATACAAAAAAAAAAAAAATTTAATTATATCTGAAAGAAAACGTCAAACCAGTATTTTTCAATCTGCGACCGATTCCATACGCAATGCGTGAGAAGGTGGAGACAGAATTGAATCGTTTAGTAATTGATTTTGTTATGAATAGAATAGAACAGAGTAATGAATAGAAGTGATTGAGCCTGTAGAGAACAGTGAATGGGCAACTCCAATTGTATCTGTACCAAAAAGTAATGGAGAAATTTGTATATGTGGTGACTATAAAATTACAGTTAACCTACATATAACGATCGACCGTTACCCGATACCACGTGTGCAAGATCTCTTGGCAACACTGAATGGTGGAACGACTTTTTCAAAAATTGATTTGTCTCAGGCATACTAACAGGTAGTATTGGAGGATGAATCAAAATGGTTGGTCACCATTTCGACTCATAAAGGGTTATTTGTATATAATCGATTATGTTTTGGAATTGCGTCAGCACCCGGATTGTTTCAGAGGGAAATAAACCAAGTATGATCGAATTTGGAGGGAGTCATCTGTCTCTTTGATGATATTCCAATCTCGGGGCCAACATAAGAGGTTCATAATGGAAGATTGCGTTAAGTTTTTATAAGATTAAGAGATTGCCGTCTCACTGTTAAAAGAGAAAAATGCGAATTGGGAAAAACACAGTTTAGAATTTCTTGGTTTTTTTATTAGACAGTTAAGCAACTCACGTGTCGCCCAAGAAAACTGAAGCGATTAGAGATGCTTCTTCTCCAAAAGATTTGACGCAGTTGAGATTTTTCGATGATCGCAGATTGTTGATATCTCGCACGATTAAATAAATCTTGCACGATTCTCTCTTGGGTTTCAACTCCTCTACATCATGTATGAACTTTGAACCGATATGTTGAACCGATATGTTGAGAAAAAAAAATTGTCAATTTCATTCTTGCAACCGCAATTGATTGTTTATCAATTGCGGTTGCAAGAATGAAATTGACAATTTTTTTTTCTATTGCAATTAACCGCTTCATTAACGATGTTAGAGGGCGTTATGATGAACAACTTTTATTCAAAACTTTTTTCGATAGAACGCGTTAAAAAAAATCGGCAAAAAAATCGATTTTTTAATTTTTAATAATTTTTTATTGCTAAAGTGCAGCTCGAATTGTTACGAAAACTCAGGGCTGTATTCCTACAGGTTCAAACAATCTATAAAAAAAATTAGCCAAAGTTTAAGTTTCTTGAATAAAACTTCATAAAATATGGCCTAAGGTGACTGAACTAATAATTATTCTTCATTCGTGACTTTTGGTTAGAGTCATATTTGAGAATTTTTTTTCCAAAGATTGAGAATTCGAAACAGATATGTGAATATGGATAGCTGCGAAATCAAAGTGGCATGTTTCTGTTATCGTTTGTTCGAGATTTCGGTACGTTAGAAGTTCGTGAACGGTTTTTCATATCGATTGAAATCACTTAAAAACATATGCGTTTGATGACCTTCTACTCCTCATTTCAAAAGTAGCTTCTTATCGAAAATCCTCATCCTAAAAAACCACCTGTAAAAAACCAAAAGCCTGTAATAATTCGTGCCTATAAAAATATCTCAACACAATACTAGTTCCGTCTGAAAACCCGCGGTAAATTAAATAAAATTGTTCAATTGAAAATTCTTCCTCACAATGTTTGCCTCAAATTAGCAACTCATTGTAAAATATTATGAAAAAAAATGTTAAATGCAATTGGCAAATAAAGTCAAACCCACAAAAACATGATAATTCAATTCTCGCAAAAGTTTCAGTTTGAAGAATCGGGTCCGAGCCCGAATCACGCCGTGAAATACTACCGTGTGTACTTCTACTCGTGATTTCTCAGTAATTACACGAGCTATCCAAATTAATTTTTCGTGAACGATTCTTCGCATATCGTGAATTAGAGCAATAATTTTTTTTTCGTGTGTCAACGGTGATTTTTTGAGTATTCTCGAACTAAAAGTTCTAACCTGTGTTGTCGTCTACACTCTCCTATGCTCACAATGTATTTTTAAAAACGAATCCTTTCTTTAAAAAGACATTTCGATATATCAAAATGTGAAGCCTCTATTCGTTGCCATGGTTTTGTTTATTCGTTGCCATGGATTGTTGTCAAGTATCATTAGTTGCTTAAAGCGGTCGCGTAGCGCCCGCGTTGATGCTAGTATCTTAAAAACTACACAATGAGGAGATTTCAAATTTCTCCAAGACATAAGAAAAATTATCTTCTTTTCATTCCATACAAAACAGTACATGGTCAACGGTGCAACTCAACTCTTCCCAACTACCTAAATCAAATAAAAATGAACCATTCTCCGCTCGAACTATATATTTTATGATCCAATACGATCTCAAGAACTCATCTATGCCTTATATACATTTTTTGAGGCTTCGTAAAAAAAAATTCGTACACCATCATTTGACTCAACTGGATCGCTTTAATCTCCTTAATTTTAATGAAATATCAATATCTCGGAACATCAACTTTCATTTTATTTTCAAGACATGGAAATCGAAGTTTCCAAAACTCTTTCAAAAATTTCATTTCTCGTTTGCTTGGATTGATTTTTCAGATATTCGGTTATGATTGTACAGTAAAACATCGTTAAGGTTTATTTGACAGTTAAATACAATTATAATACATTATCGTGAATTTGAACGTAAGCTAGCTTAGAAATAGCAATTAATGGATAACTGTAGATTGAACACGGATGTTGTAAAAAGCAATCAACAAGATCCATCGTATGGTGTGTCTCATAGTTGTAAGTTGAGGGGACAGTAATGAGGATTGTAATAAGAGGGGGCGTATAATGCGGAGGCTGCGGTACACTGAAAATCAATAAACAACTTGAATATATTAGCGTAAAATTAACAATCAAAAATCGTTCCGAAACAACAATCTTTCAAATGTGCTTTTTCCCAATAGAGTTCTTAACAATAAACATTGTAACAATTGAAAAACTGTTAATAATGGCCCAATTTCGAATTTTTCTTGTTTTATCGATGTCCTTCAAACGTTGAGATTTTTGGCTTTTGCGAATAACCAGGGCGATCGACAAAATGATAATCCAAAAAATTCATTAAATTCGCCTGTTCATCGACAGCACAGAATTGAAGGAAAATATTATCAACTCTCTATATAAATGGATGGCTCGATCTTTTGTTTGGCATTTTGATAATTGTTGATACCTTTTCGGCACGCGTTCGGACGTGTAGCGGCTTTGAAAACGGAGATAACTCCTGAAAAATATTCAAAACATTATACCAAAACGTGGTACTTCATATGCAAGCAATCGCCTTTCAATAGATAGAAGATCACAAATGTTGAAATATGGTCATCGTTCTCTCGCTATCTTCGTATGTGCGCAATTTCATTTCTTTGTTACTTTCGTATATTTGACGATCAGTATTTAATGAGACGGTTTGCGCGAGTTCACCCGCACTCTGAAATACAAAGGTTTTTCGGGCGTTTCTATTTTTCCACACTGTTCACGCGTAAGTGAAAATTAAACAACGAAACCAAACTAACATCCAGAGATATGAAGCTCCACACGTCAATTGTTTTTTACATCTTCAGCGTTTATGTCAGTATGTTAAAAAAATTACAATAATGTCTTGGAAAAATAGATTTCTCAAATAGTGAAAATCGAACACGAATTGATTAATTTTAAACAATGATTCCACAGTATTCAATGCCAGGAGTTTTATTTGGAAAAAATTCAAACCTTCCAAGTTTAAAATTTGCCATCATCGGAAAAACACGATTGCAACCACCATCAGACCGCTTAAGCCTAACTTATTTACGATTGAGCCTTCGACCGCTTCGAAACAACCGGTTGGAACCACAATCAGACCTTCTAAGACTGACTCATCTACGACTGAGCCTTCGACCGCTTCGAAACAACCGGTTGGAACCACAATCAGACTTTCTAAGACTGACTCATCTACGACTGAGCCTTCGACCGCTTCAAAACAACCGGCTGGAACCACAATCAGACCCTCTAAGACTGACTTATCTACGACTGAGCCTTCGACCGCTTCAAAACAACCGGTTAGAACCACAATCAGACCTTCTAAGACTGACTCATCTACGACTGAGCCTTCGACCGCTTGAAAAAAGCCGGTTGGAACCACCATGAGACCTCCTAAGCTTGACTCATCTACGACTGAGCCTTCGATCCTCCCAACCACATTGGCCACCATCAGCGAACCATCTGCGGACGATTGTTTTTTTAACGATGTTTATCCAATATCGACAAATTTGAATCTGGATATAATGAACGAATCGATGACCCATTCTATCTTTCATGCATCAATCAACCATGCAATACTTTAAAGATGAATTACCATTCAAATCAGAATATATTACGTTATTTAGCTCTTATTCTGAGCACGATTCACTGACACTGCTCATGTTGGGTTCACGAGGCAGGTTCGAATTGTTATTGAGAGACCAACTTGGCATATCAGAGGACTTTACCAAAATGGATATTCTGAAACATTATAATAACTCTAGAGAGGTAGAGCAGAATAGAAAAAAGAAAGTGAGTAACTCATGTTTTAATGATTTGAAAAACTGTAGAGGTTCAAATTTTCGACGATAATGTAAGAATCACCTGTGGCAATGCTCAAATTATTCACTTTACGTTTTGTTTTCAAGGGAGATGAATCAAGGGCTTACTAATACAACACTGCAAACCATTTTTGGATCGGCAAAAGAAATAAATTACACAAGTGCGTGCGGGATCTGTTCGGCAACAAATTTGAGAATATCGATTTTCCTGATCGTCTAGCAGATCTCGTAAACGATTGGATCAGGAACGAAACAAAGGGTCAAAGCGGAATAGTCCATGATACAATCCCTAATATTCTAAATTTCGTACTTGTTCATTCTATTAATTTTAAAGGACTTTGGGCAACGCCTTTCGACGACATAAATATCAGGAATAACACTTTTTATGGAACTGTTAACACTACCGTAACTTTCATGGATTTCTCGGGGAATTTTCATTATTGTAAGATATTATATTTATATACATTATTGTTGCAATAATTGAGATTGGAAAAATCCTTGATCGAGTCAATTGTGATTACAATATACAACGAAATCTATTGTCATTGAAAACTCAGCACACGAGTTTATTTTTTTTTTTAAAGAAATTGTTTATCGTAATGAATTCTGTGGTGCCCACAAGTTGTCACTTATTATTCGTGGATGATTATGATCGACGCTATTGTAAATAACTGATAGACGTGTAATTAGAAATTAAGAATCTTTTTATTGACTTCTCAGTCTCCCAGTACACACACAACAACGCTCCTCTTTTCTCTCTCAGTCGCCGACTCCTTTGTCTCGGCGCTCGCTTATCAAACCTGATGTTTGGATCATTCGTCTTGAGTGGCGACATCTGCGACTGGTTCCGAGTCGCGTCCTGCTAGTCGCCACAATCCCTCCTTTTTTTCAATTTAAGTGGGGTCACCAGTGGTATTGAAGGGGTGTCTTCTTCTTGAGATTCCTTGTATCCTTGAGGGCATGATGGTTGTTCTAAGAATATACTAGAACGCCTTGAAGATCTTGCTGGAGTGGAAGATACGGATTTGCTCGAGTTTTCATCAGGATTGTCTGGTAGTTTCTTTAAATGTGTGACATGTCTCTTGAAAGCTTTACCGGCGTCATTCATTAGTGTGACCTCGTTCCCCTTCCTTTCTATAACTTCGTATTCATCTCTCCCAAATCTAGGATACAATTTATTTGGTAATACCAAATTTTGTGATAAAACTTTGTCACCGGGAGCTATGTCACAGGATCTTGATCCCCTAGATATATCTTCTCTTTCTTTACCCTTCTGTTTGTTTACGATGTCATTATCTTTTGCTTCTTCGTCGGGTTGAGATGATACAAGATCTTGAAGCGATGGTATTTTGTCTCGGATATCCCTACCAAACATGAGGTTTGATGGGGATTTCCCTGTGGTACCATGAGGCGTGACGTTGTACATCAGAATAAATTTTTGCAGTTCTCTTCGGTAACTTAGTTTGTTTCCGTAGGCTATCTTTAAACGCTTCTTGACCTGCCTGTTCATGTTTTCCACCTCTCCGTTGGCTTGTGGCCAGTAAGGTGGTGAATGGATTACCTCGATATCGTGGTCCGAGCAATACGTTTTGTACTCCACGCTATCAAATTGTCTGCCCCAATCAGTTTTAAGTCTTTTTGGAAATCCCAAGCGTGAAAACAGTTTGTCCAAGTTTTCTATGATGGTAGTGGATGTTATACTCTCTATGAAAACGATTTCTTGGTACCTGGAGTAGTAATCGATTATTACCAATACCCAGTCTTTGTTCGCTAATGGTCCCATCAGATCCATAGCGAGGCACTCCCAAGGTCTGTCCGGAAAAGGATGTCTAGCCATCGGTGGTGGTTTAATTTGTTGTGAAACCATTAGACAATCTCTACAGTTTTTGACGAACTTTTCGACCTGCTTGTCGATTGATGGCCACCATACTTTGGCCCTTAGTCGCCTTTTCATCAACGTTTCTCCTGGGTGGCCTTCGTGAGCTAATTTTAAAACTTGTTCTGTTAAAGTTGGAGGTATAACGAGTCTGGTACCTCTCAGCATAACAGATCCCAAAGTAGTTAATTCCATTCGGAAAGGATGGTATATGTTTTTTTCAGGTGTTTGCCAAGTGTTGTTTTCGTTTTTGAAAATAGCATCCAGTATTTCTTCGTCTCGCTGGCTTTCTGTGATAATTTGAGAAATTTTAAGCGCTTTCGGTACGTTTTTTTCTATGATTCTGAATATGTGACCTTCGCTTTCCGTATCAAACGAGTTTTCATCCTGTATACTGCATAGCCTTGATACAGGGTCGGCAATATTTTGTTTTCCCGGCTTGTACACAACCTTGAATTTAAATGCTTGGAGTCTAAGCAGCCATCGTTCTATTCGAGCTGGAGGCTTCGATGAAGGTTTGAAAATTGCTTCGAGTGATTTGTGATCGGTTTCTAATTCAAATTCTAATCCAGCTAGGTTGAAATAAAATCTTTCTGTTCCCCAAACCAGTGCCAAGCTTTCCTTTTCAGTTTGAGAGTATCTTTTCTCGACGTCCGATAAACTTTTGCTTGCGAAAGAAATTACGAGAGGGCTTGACCTTGAGTCAAATTGTAGCAGCACCGCTCCCAGGGCTACAGGGCTGGCATCACAAACTAACCTGGTGCGTGCTTGTGGATCGAAATAGGACAAGGTTGGTAAGTCTGACAGAGCTTTTTTTAAATTATTGAAATGATTTTGGTGCGTTTCTGTCCAGTCGAATTTTGTTTCCGTTTTGATCAGCTGGCGTAACGGATCCGTTTCAGTTCCTAAGTTAGGGATGAATTTCCCTACATACGTTACCAAACCCAAGAAACTACGCAACTCTTCTTTGGTACTTGGTGCGCGAAATTTCAAAATCGTCTCTATTTTCCGAGGATCCACACTAATTCCCTTATCCGATAGTTTATGGCCCAGGAAATCCAATTCACGGATTTTAAAAACACACTTCTCGTCCTTAAGGGTGAAGTTGTTATCATCAAGTACTGACAAAACTTTTTTTAGACAGTCGTAGTGCTCTTCTTCGTCCTCGCCCCATACAATAATGTCATCTAAAAAATTCAAACAGTTTTTACAAGATGCCAGGATGGCCTCAATCGTTCGTTGAAAAATTTCGACAGCAGAGTTAATGCCGAACATCAGTCGCTTGTATCGAAATAATCCTTTGGGGGTTATGAATGTTGTAATAGGGCGACTTTCAACGTCAAGGTCGAGCTGATGATATACTTCAATGCAATCAAGTCGTGAGTAAACCTTAGCTTTTTTTAACCTGGGCATGAAAGAATCAAATGTCGGAATCGGGTAGTGTTCTCTTGAAATAGCTTGGTTTGCTCTACGCATGTCAATACATATTCTTATTTCTCCTGATGATTTGAATGCAATGACCATTGGCGATATCCATGCACTCGGCCCGGTAACTTTTTCAATAATGTCGAGTTCCAGTGCCTTATCTAGTTTCTCTTCGACTTGTTTTTCAACAGCAACTGGGATTCTTCGCATTGGTTGTTGAACTGGTTTTACTTTGGGGTCTATTGATAACTTCACGATGACATTCTTAATTTTTGGAAATGGGGCTATTTTTTCTATTTTGTTAACTCCTAGGCCCAGTTTTAAAATACCCAGTTGTTTTGCAGTGGTTTTTCCAATTATCGAGATGTCTGCAGCGCTGACAACATAAAATGGCGCTATGACCTCCTGTCCGTCCGGTAGATTTATCGTGGTTAAAAACCTCATTGTGATATTTAGTGGACTTTTAGATGCATACGATCTCAAAACATCGGAAGGTTCTGTGTTTATATCCCAAATGGTGGCTCTTCTTTTTGATAAAATTTCCCAATCTTCACCTTTCAATATGTTGACTTTGCATCCTGAATCTATGAGGAGTTTCACCGTTACGCCACCTACTTGACATACAATGATACCGTCAGAATGGTCTTCAGAGTGGTTGATTTCTGAATCTCTGATGTTAATTTTGAAGCAGTCAAATTCTCGAATTTCATTTTCGGAATCCGACTTTCGGTCGTCGTCATCGATTTGGTTTACTCTCTTGAAACGTTTTGAGCTCGGCTCACGGTTTTTAGGTGTAAAAAACTTCCTTTTTTCGTTATTATCAGGAGTTTTGCTACACACAGCGAAGTGTCCTTGAAAATTGCATTTATGACATTTTGCGTTCTTTGCTGGACAAGTTTGCGCATCGCTATGCCTAGGCCTACCGCAACGTGAACATTTATTTGAAAAATTTATCTTATTGACTGAAGTTGAAAACGGCACAGTGGTATTCATCGTAGTCGCGTTACTGGAATCCATGACCTTCGATTGGTTGGATATTTGTTCATGAACTCGACATAGATTTATAACCTCCTCTAGCGTGTGCTTTTTTTCGAGAATTTTTTTCTTTCAATCTGTCGGTGCCCAGCTGTCAATAATCTTGTCCTTTACGTTAATTTCTAATGCCTCGATTTCAGTTTTCCCGAATGAACAACGTTTTGCTTGATTTCTAACTTTGAGCACGAACTTATTAAAAGTTTCTCCTTCGTCAGGCTTCAGATTTCTAAAAACGTGTCGTTCGAAAGTAGAGTTTTGTTTAGGAGAAAAATACTCTGTCAACTTAGTGGTGAGAATCGTAAAAACGTCGTTATCGTTGGTTAACTCCACAACAGCCCCCGGTAAATCATACGCGACATCTTGTAATTGTGTGCCCCCTAGATGTAAGAGTTGATTTCGCTTTTTCGCATTTGCGGTTATGCCTTCTACCTCAAGATACAAATTAACCGATCTAAGCCATCTCTCCCACTCTGTTCTAATAAGAGCTTTGTCAATATTTTCACACAAGAATGGTGGTATTCCCGTTTTCTCGCTCATTTTGTTTTTCTTTTGTTTCTAAAAGAAGAGAAAAAAAAAATTTCAGCAACTAAATTTCAAGTTAGGATAGTCATCCAACTTCCCATTTTTTTGTGCATATATTGTATACGTTAAGATAGGTTTACCTATATGTATATTTCGAAATCAAAAGTACGGCTCACAGCCAGCATTTCCTTAGGCGGCTCTCAGCCCACGATGTCGAGTGAATGCAAGACTCGTGCTTGATTTGGTGCTCTCAGCCCTCTATCACAGAAAAGAACAAATGTTCAGTTTCCGTCTCTTTTTTTTCACATAGCTCTCAGCCCAACAAACCTCTGTTAACGAGGCCTTTCCTTTTGGTGACTCTCGGCCAACTAACCCCTATTAACGAGGTTTCCCTTCACGGCAAAAAGAAGTTCGAAATCCTCGTCGCCAATTGTGGTGCCCACAAGTTGTCACTTATTATTCGTGGATGATTATGATCGACGCTATTGTAAATAACTGATAGACGTGTAATTAGGAATTAAGAATCTTTTTATTGACTTCTCAGTCTCCCAGTACACACACAACAACGCTCCTCTTTTCTCTCTCAGTCGCCGACTCCTCTGTCTCGGCGCTCGCTTATCAAACCTGATGTTTGGATCATTCGTCTTGAGTGGCGACATCTGCGACTGGTTCCGAGAGGCGTCCTGCTAGTCGCCACAAATTCCATTGTTTTCTATTCACGTTATTTTCAAATATATGTCGGAGATATAAAGATCGTAGTGGTCCATACTATCTTTTTTTGTTTAAAAGATCGATTCATAAAAATAGAGGAAGAACGAAGAAAGAGTCAACGAGAAAACGAAGAAGGGAATCGACGTGTTGTTTCAAATCAAATATACATTTCTTAACAAGTCTTGTTTATAAAGTTGATTATCAAATAAAACGATTGGTTACGCGTCCCACACGCCAAATGAAGAGTTCGTATATGAATATCGATCATTCTCCGACATATATAATTCAGCTTGATGTAGCTTAGCACACGCGGTAAGAATATTTTCGTCAAAAAGATTTTTGTCGTAACGGTCGATTGGGTCGGGTTTTTTCGGCAACAGGAAGATTCGTCTCCGGCAAATTCATTCCCCACAAACCGGCCCTACCTTGCCCCTTACTCTGCACCGTTACATTTACCGCCCGCTAGCCCCTCTTTTATTTGGGGCGTTTGAAATTGGGTCGTATCAATTCAATTCAATCAGGAACTTGACACAAATGACGCGTTCTTAAATAGTTTGTATCAGGAGAATCCTCGATTATTTCGGTTGTAATCAGAGTCAACATTTGGACAGATATATCCGACGAGAATTCCATCAAATTCGACTCAATTATATGTTAATAAAATTTGATAAAATTTATTACAATTAAACAAAATCGATTTTCTTTTGTCTTCAGTCGAGTCAGAGGAGCTCGGAGTCCAGATATTACAATTGCCCTATGAGGGTGCAGAGCTCTCAATGTTTATTTTGCTGCCATCAAAACCAAATTTAACTGGCGATAGTGACGGTCTTGATACATTGATTAACGAATTAGTAAACAATGAAGCTGCATCATCGAAATTGAAGGAGTATTTGAAGGGCGTTCCATCGGTGGCGAAATGTCAAATATCGCTTCCACGATTCACGATCTCGTATAGGTATACGAAGAGACACGAACCTCATGAAACTGATCTCCATGGTTTTTTTTTATGGTGGTGAAGACATCGATCAGGGTGGACTAGTCATATTTCACGTCATGCTCGACGTTAACGAGAAAGTAGCGGAGAAACCTACAGCAATTCTCAATACGGATCGTCTGGAACTTGTATATTTCACTGCAAACCATCCGTTCCTCTTCATAATCTGTGACGTAACCCGTAAACAAATCCTTTTCGCCGGTCTTTACAGAAATGGGGGCTAATCGTTCGTGATTGAATCACGACATTCACCGCCTGAAATTGTATTAATTTTGATTTGTACACTATTCCTTTTTATTTAGACTAGTTTTCGTACCATCTTATACAATTTTTATGAATGGAATGCATTTTTGTGTCCGTAGTTAAAGTAGAATCTCACGACCGCGTAGTTTTTGGGATTATTGTCATCAATTTCATTTATTAATCGATCAAATTAACCATAAGCAATATGAATAATAATAATTATTATAACTGATAACTTGATATGTAGTATTTTGCTTTTCTTGAAAGAATGGTATCGAGAGGGGAAGATGGATCTCAAAATAAATATACTGTTACACACGTTACACGACGATTAATGATAAGGAAGTTTATTGATAATTAATAATACTTAAGAAAATAGAAATGAAAAGGAATCGCACACAAGGTTTGAGAAACGCGCTAGAGCAATTGAAAACGCTCGGGACTCTCTCACTCTCTCTCACTCGATCTAGCTCGCTCAACAGCCATTCGGCAACTAACTCCTCTCGCACACCGCACACGCGCTCGTCACCCGCTCGAACGGAAATGGCTGCGCTCACGCCTTCGTTCTCCTTCACTCTCTTACTCGTTATCATAACTATTATTAATATTGTATATAATTAAGATTATTTGGTAATATATTTTTTAATTGTAAATAATAATTAATAATATTGCATAAAAAATTATACAATAAATGATTACCTAGAATGAACTGAATTTTCGCAAAAAGTTCAGTTTCAAGATTACATAAAAACAACTCCGGTCGAAAAAAGAATTTTGACCGGAGTACTTGGCGAGTTTGTGACTTTGAGATGTAGGTATATTATGTGAAGTGAGCTAAAAATTTCATCAAGTACTCCAGTTGAAATGATTTTGTCGCTTTACTTTTTTTTTGTAATTAGGAGGTTTGTTAATTGGTTTTTATGTACTTGACTATTTATGATTTCAAAATTTTTATATACAATACCGGCGGAAAGTTTCCGGACAAAAGTCTGAAAAAATTCCCGCACTTTTTTTCATGTTATTCCGTCGACAATGTAGATAAATTAATTAAATAAACGGCATTTTAAGGAGGTTGGCTACACACAACAATGTTGCCATGTTAAAAGCATAGGAAAATTCGAAATGATTAGAATTTCATGAAATTTGGTGAGCATATTCTTTTGGATTAAATCAAGAGACGCGGTAGCGGCTCGACGCCAAGTATTAAAAGAAAAATAAAAGAAAAGTTTAAATTAACGGAAAAGAAAAAGCCAGCGCGAGGCCTACCGCACTCTTATATACTCGAATATGCCGGTTTTACGACGTCATGGCGTTTTCAAACCGTTCTGACGGACGAACCGTTTGGTCAAAAAATTTGAATTTTGGTGACGATTTTTTTTCGATTTTTCTTTTTCTATTGGTCTTTGTTGCATGTAAATCCGTCCAGCCAATCTTGAGATATGATGATTTAGCGATATAAAATCGAACATTTCGGGATACTCTGTGTTCTTGGGAGCAGACAGGCGTAAGTCACGCTCGAATGGGCAGGACGTACGTCCTTTTAATAATAATGGACATTTCTCTGCTTCGCGTCACCTAGTCTCCGCTAAACGAGGCTACCCCCACTTCTCGCGCGCCGCTGAGTGAGAGAGACAGCACGCGGCTGCGCGTTCCCTCTTCTTTCGCATGGCGCGTTCTCTCTCGTTCTCGTTTCTCAACGCGAAGACGATACCGGCATATAATGCCGTCTACGCGCGCTCTATTCGCGCGTAGACGTTTTTATTTTCCGTATACGTAAAAAAAAAAAAAATAATATAAATTACAGAATGGTTATTTTATAATGAAGGTCGCGTCTTTTAATACTTGGCGTTCTTTTTTTACTTTTTATATAATAAAAGTATATTTTTTTCTCACGATATATAGGTATTTGAATATACAAATTTTTTAAGATTTTTCTTCTTCATAGTTTTCGAGTAATTTAACACTAGAGTTTACATCCGTAAGCATTGGATTCTGATATATATAGGTATATCTTTTGCATATTGTAAACTCCAATTATTCGACAACTATGTAGACGAAAAATTTGAAAAAAATTGTGTCATTGCATTCGATGCTAAAGAATGTTATCACTGAATTTTATTGAATTCTTATCATATTGTCGTATGTAGCCACCTTCCTTAAAGGAGAGAAATCCCATTTCATTTTGCTTTTTTTAAAAAATGTTTGCGATTTTTTTTACGACTAGGACGTCATTTTGAAAACGACCATTTTTCGTCTTTTTTTTCCTTTTTACAGAGGGACCGCGTTTTCAGCAGAAATTTTTTTTCTAATTTCTTTGACCAGATCTTGAAAAGGCAAAGCTCAGGCTTTAATTTCTTTTTTTTAAATCCGGTTCGTTTTTTTTTAAAAAAGGTTATCATGTTTTTGGTGAAAAAAGACGAAATTCAGAAATTCCGGCGTAACACGAAAACTTTCACATTTAGAAAAAAATCTCAAAGGAGTGAAAAGTTGCCTCCGAGATTGTTCTAGTCACTGAATTTTTTTCAGATTTTTTTTCTGAAATTGCGCGTGAGTTTTCGTCTTGACAGCGGTCATCTTCGCGATTGGTAACGAAAGGTTGCATGATACAACGCAACGCAACCGTTACCGACCGCCGCCAAGTGTCGAAGAATGTAGATAAAATTGGCCTCTGTGACTTTTCATAATAATTCTTTCATTATTTATTATTGAAAAATTGTTTAATACCGTAATTAGACATGAGCAATGAGAAAAAAACAAGCAATCGAAAGAAAATACACGCGATACAAAATCTTATGAAAATTTAAGATAAATTGGAATAAATAGAAACATGCTGAAAATAAAATAGATCATAAGTTCTAGGATTATAAACATTTCTTCAAAACGGACGTTTTTTTTCATCAAAGTAGAAACACGAGTTCGGTCTTTTTTTCATCCGGTGTTTTTTTTGCAGATCTTTTGCTACTCCTCCTGAACCGGTTCAAACGATTTGCGAGTGTATCGCAATAATTCGAGGAGTTAAGGACGTCTCCTGGAAAGGTGCAAAGGGAATGATGAGCGACCCAAGTTTTTTGAGGATCCTTCAGGAAATGGACTGCGATCAGATTACATTGAAGCAACAACAAATGGTCAAGACGCATTTGAAAAAATCTAACAAATTGGATCAGATGCAGAGTATTAGCAAAGCTGGCTACGGTCTTTACAAATTTCTTCTCGCCGTGCTGGATTATTGTACCGTATTCAGAGAGGTAATCCGAGTGGAATTTTCAATGGGCAAAAGACAAATCGAGAACTTGGTTCCTCAAAAAAATCTCTACAATTATTTATATTGTGTTTATTTATCATTGTCGCAAAATAGAAAACGAATTACCAATGCAATACGATGAATGTATTCGGTATTGAATTTTAATGATATGTGAATTTCAAGAAAATGAAAAAAGTTCCAATTTTCCATAAAATCCGCGATTTTCCCGTGTTCGAAATCAGGTAAAGCCGAAAATCGACAAGGTGAAAGAGCTTGAAGCGGAAGCTGAGAGGGCGCGCAAAGCATTGGAAAAGGAAGAAACCGAATTGAAAAGACTCGAAAAAGAATTAAAAGAGTTGAAGGCAAAATACGATACGGCGATGAAGGACCGCCAGAGATTGCAAGAGGAAACGGATTTACTGCAAAGACGTTTGATTGCAGCCGACAAACTGATCGGTGGACTATCCTCTGAAAATACAAGATGGCAGAGTGAGTTAAAAAATCTAAATGAAGAGATGGAGAAAATAATTGGAAACTGTTTGCTTTCGGCTGGATTTTTATCGTACAACGGACCATTTTCTTATGAGTTTCGAAACGAAATGGTTTATGGTGATTGGACGAACAGCATTTTGGATAAAAATATTCCACTTTCGGTACCCTATCGCATTGAACAACAGTTGACGAATGACGTTGAAATCAGCGGGTAAACGAATTACCATTATCGTAATTACTCATAAATAACAATTTGAAAAAATCGATTGTTTCGATACTTTCACGAATTTTTTAACAGTTGGAATTCGGAAGGTTTACCACCCGATGAATTATCCGTTCAAAATGGCATTCTTACGACGCGAGCATCGAGATTTCCTCTTTGCATTGATCCCCAGCAACAAGCTCTAAATTGGATTAAAAAACGAGAAATGAAAAATAATCTTAGGATCGTAAGTTTCAACGACGCCGATTTTATCAAGCAAGTTGAAATGGCAGTTAAATATGGTTTCCCAATCGTCTTTGAGGACGTGGATTACATTGATCCTGTTCTTGACAACGTTTTGGCCAAAAATATCCAACGTAATTGAATTTTTTTTCAAACTGAACATAATCACACGTGTATCTAATCCATTTAACCCGATACATATAAATTTTCACTCTGTCTCCCTCAAAGACGTTGCTGGACGAAATTACGTGATGCTCGGTGATAGAGAAGTCGATTACGATCCTAAATTCCGAATGTATCTTACGACCAAGTTGTTAAATCCAAAATTCAATCCTGCGGTTTACGCCAAAGCAACTGTAATAAATTACATGGTCACAACTACCGTAAGTATTTCTAAATCTTGGATCATTTTTATTTATGGAAAAAAAAAACTAATAAGCTAATAGCTTAAAATAATTAAGGATGATCGATCATCAGGTCAAATTCAAGATTCTGACCTGAAATTTTTATACGATGTAGATGAACATTTTACGCGGTTATTGTCAAAATTTGGGCTAAATTGACCATCTAGCTTTTTCGCAATAAAATTGCAAATTTAAGCATTTAGAGGCACTGAATACAGGTCGTCTATGGAAAAAATCGACCAGAAGTACCGTGAACACGGTTTTTCTCTCCCAAAATCCAAGATTAGTCATTAAAAAAATCTGGATTTTGATCAATTGGACAATAAGAATTTGGTAAAAAATAGAATAATCAAACCTCATCATAGATTGTTAACATAGTAATATTACCAAACAGTTTCAATTTCCGGTTGAAAATGGTGAAAATCGCGACGTTGGCAAGTTGGGTTGCTTACAATTCTAATATGGAGAAGTCGTTAATGATGTAATTTTTTTAGTTTCCCCCAATTGTTGTGCTATAAAATACTCATGTATCAGTAATTATGTTTATTAGAGTTGATAATACGAATATTCAACATCAGTAAACGTAAATCAGAATAACTGTGTATAAAATGAATTCGGGCTCTTTTTTGACTCCGAAGTGATAGTCGATCATTCTTAACCCTTCCTTCACCGGTGGGCTTGCCCTACGGCGAGCTATCTTGAAGAGAGCTTTTTCATGCAAAATCATACAAAATCAAAAACCAATGGTATTTTTGAGTTCCCAAGATCACTGTTTGAGACAATAAAATAAAAATAAAATAGTTGACATAGAATCTCATCTGATTATTGGTATTGTTGTGTCCGCGAAGACCGTCACGAAGGGACGAGTTATCAAGGACTAGTATTCAAGGGATTAAGGCCAAAAGAGTTGAACTCCAACTCAATACTTTTATAACAAGTTAACGATAAGTTTATTTAAGAAGTTACAAATTAGAGATTTATTTGCCTCAAGACCAATCGTTCGGAATTTCGTCAAAGACTGCCGATTTTCGGTTAGTCGGTAATTTTATAGATTCGGTGATTTTCTCCCGCTCTATTAGTATTTTATTTCTCGAATGTTTGACGCGGAATTTGCGGGTCGATGGACTCGCTTAGGAACTGCATTTTAACCGATGCATTTATGCTGAGGATGCTTATTGCTATGTCGGCTTATTTTATGAGTGCTCGGGGCACAACAGTATTTTGACTAAATACTAAATCACGATATTCCTTCCGTCATAAATTTGTAAGTTTTTTCTTGTTTTATCGTTGAAATTTTTTTGATGTCTTAATAATCTTTGTTCGAATTTTTCGATTCTATGGTTGGAATGTATTTTTCAAGCCGATAAAAATGGTTGCAACCGAGAATAAAATCGTCCCTGTACCTTTAATTACTGCAAATAGTTTTGATGGTAAACGTGTTTTTTATCGTTCAAAGTAGCCTGAGCCCTTAATTTTTTGTCTTTTTCTGTTGAAAAGTTCCTATCTCAGTGTTAAGGTAACTACTGTACTGCATGCTAGTCAAATGAGTGCTAATGTTTCACAAAGCTTTTGAGCCAAGTTTAACGTACCGATTGAATGTTTTTTTAGTGGATATTTCTTACAGCATGACTTATTAACGTGGAAAAATGTAATATTTTTTAATTTAATATTTAAACATTTAATACTTTTCCACGTTAATAAGACGTGCTGTAATGCAAATCCACTATAACAATACGTTTAATTGGTACGTTAAACTTGGTCTGAAAGCGTTTTGAAAATTTAGCACTCATTTGACTAGTATGCAGTCCAGCAGTTACCTTAATATAATATGGGATTTTTAGGGTTTGGAAGATCAATTACTATCAGTAGTCGTGAGAACGGAAAGATCAGACATCGAAGAGCAGCGTGAGACGTTAATAGCGGAAACGAGTGAGAACAAGAAGCTTTTACAGCATTTGGAGGACAGTTTGTTGCGTGAAATAGCGACGAATCAGGGAAACATGTTGGACAACATAGACCTGATAGAAACGCTCGAAAATACGAAATCGAGTGCAACCGAAGTAACGACGAAGTTGTTTCTCGCTGAAGTAACGGCAACTGATATAAACAAACTTCGTGACGGTTATCGTCCAGCAGCAAAACGAGGAGCAATACTCTTTTTCGTGTTAGCTGATATGGCGACTGTCAACAGCATGTACCAATATTCTCTGTCGAGTTATCTCGAAGTTTTCGTGTATTCCCTGAAAAAATCACTTCCTGATCCTGCTCTGGTTAAAAGATTGCGAAACATTATAAATACACTGACGAAAAATGTTTACGAATACGGTTGCACTGGAATTTTCGAGAAACACAAGCTTCTCTACTCCTTCCAAATCTGCACGAGAATCGAGGAAACTATTGAAGGTCTGAACCAGGCGCAGCTCGATTTTTTCATCAAAGGTAACGTCACCTTGGAAAAAACGACGAAAAACAATCCTGCCCAATGGCTAAGCTCCGTCGGATGGAACGACGTCCTGAAATTGGCCACTGATTTTCCGGAACAATTTTCCAAACTCCCTGAACAGCTGGATCAGCAAGAGAACGAGTGGAAAAAGGTATTTGCAAAAAAAAAACAATTTTCTCGTCAATATCTTCGTGCTATTTGTTGTTTCTTCGATTTTTAACTGATCATTGAAAACGTTGTTTCAGTGGTATGATTCGGATGCTCCCGAATCAGAAAATTTCCCCTGTGGTTACACTAAAACATTGAAACCCTTCGAAAAATTAATGTTCATTCGATGTTTTCGCGTCGATCGCATTTACCGCGGAGTTATTAATTACATCAGCACAATAATGGGCGAACAATTCATCACTCCACCGAACGTCAGTTTTGAAATGATTTTCGAACGCAGCTCACCAAATATTCCAATTATCTTTATTCTCAGCCCTGGTTCTGATCCGACCTCCGAACTCATGAAACTCGCTGAACGTTACGATTTCGGGGGAGGCAAATTCCGGTATTTGTCACTTGGACAAGGACAAGAAAAAGTACGATCCTTACAAAATTGTTGTAATTTTAGTAGGTCTAGGTTCATTAACATTTTTCTTACCGATTGAAATATTTTTCCCAAAGAATTTGTTCGAGCTACTGAAACATTTCGCTGAGACAAAAACTGTTGTTTTTATTTCACTTCAATTTAGGTATTGCAGATCCAAAAATGATTTGGCTTCGATAATTTTATTTTTCTAGGCTGCTATAGAATTGCTAGAAAATGCGGTTGCACGTGGTCAATGGTTGATGCTCCAAAATTGTCACCTGCTGTTGGGTTTCACGAGAGAACTCGAGAAGAGATTGGAAAATATGGGAAAACCTCATCCCGATTTTCGGCTCTGGCTCACAACCGATCCAACGGAAACTTTTCCCATTGGAATACTGCAACAGTCGCTAAAAGGTGAGTCTCAAAATAACAATCAGTACTGTTGCTAAATTTAAGCAAAACCTTTTTAATGATTTTCCTCTTGTGAGCAACTATTACTTAAAGCATAAAACAAATCACTTTTGTTGTCTAAATAGTTGTGACTGAACCACCGAATGGTCTCAAACTCAATTTGAGAAACACGTACTTCAAAATGCGATCGCAGAGCCTGGAATCTTGCGATCATCCGATTTACAAACATCTCATTTACGTGCTCGCATTTTATCATGCTGTAGTTCAGGTATTGTTAATCATTGCTAACAATTATTATTATTACGTCGACCAATACTTCAATCACGAGCGATTACAAGAAAAAGAAATAACAATTATTTTTCTCCTGTCATTTTTATATCTGGTGAACAATGAAACCATCATTTTTATTGATGAAAGTCCTCTGTATTAAATTGGCGAAGAAGGAATCACTTTTGCATTAGAATTACTTGCTATTCATTTGAAAAAATCATTAACAACTGTTTTTTTTTTCACTACAGACTTTTACTTAGTGACGTTTTTGACCCTAGGTGTTTTTCAGTGAATTGAACGATCCGAAAAATGATTCCTCAATGTTTCATAATTTATATTAATGCAATGAAAAAAATATAAGCAAATATGAAATTTCAGGAACGTCGTAAATATGGCAAAATTGGATGGAACATAAATTATGATTTCAACGAATCCGATTTCAATGTTTGTGTCATGATACTCGATACTTATTTGACGAAAGCAATGGCCAGCAAAGAACCAAATAGGATTCCCTGGAACAGCCTCAAATATTTGATCGGTGAAGTGAGTTATCGTAAATGACAATGGAAATGAAAATAAGTGAAGATGAAAGCAATTTATGAGTGTCGCGAGATTTTTATTGATTTTATATTTTGCTCTCAACTTGTCATATTCTTCGATGAATCGCATTTTTCATTTCACTTAAGAAAATATATTGAGATCATAAACTAAACGAAATTGCAGGTAATGTACGGTGGTCGAGTAATTGACAGCTACGATCGGCGTGTATCCAAAATCTACATGGACGAATACTTCGGCGATTTTCTATTCGACTCGTTTCAACCGTTTCATTTTTATCGTGACCAAAGTGTTGATTACGTAATTCCAAAAAAGGGGAATCGCGAAGCTTACATCGATTTCATCGAAGAACTGCCGCTGGTCAATTCGCCTGAAGTTTTCGGGCTTCATCCTAATGCGGAGATTGGCTATTTCACCGAAACAACGAAAGAAATGTGGTCGAATCTTATTGAACTTCAGCCACAAACAGGTTTGCTAATTTTCATAGGCCCATATTTCGGCATTTCTCAATTGAGCACTTTAATCATTCATTTTCATTTTTTTTTGTAATCAAAGCTGGCTTGGTCCTGACACGTATGTATAAATATGATTATTTGATGGATAATAACACAGGTCAACAAAAAACTTTTTCTGGGTCCGGGTCAGGTCTTAGCATCCTGGTCCTGCAACTCAAAAAACACCAAAAAATACCAATTATACTTCGAAAAGCTCGTTTTTATTTCTGGGATGGCGATATTTTTGGAATTGTATTTTTTTAACTATTTTTTTGAAAGAATTTCGAATTTGCTACCATTCTTCAAGAGTTATCAAGCGATGGTATACACAGTACCAGGTGCCAGAAAAGCAAACTAAAATTCAATTATACCGGATTTCGTCGCGAATATAATGACCCCAAATAGAAGTTCCAGGTGATCAAAAATTAAGACTAGACTTCACCAAAAAAAACATATGAATATCGTGATCGTCGATTATTTTCTTGCAATCCATAGAACGAAAATCATCGCGCTCAGTGGCAAAAATGAGAGCCAACGGCACGCGGTGTTCCCAAGCGGTCACCCATCCAAGTACTGACCGCGCCCAATGCTGCTTAACTTCAGTGATCGGACGAGAACTGGTGCTTTCAGCGTAGTATGGTCGTTGGCTGGGAGCTTAAATGGACCGTTCGAATTTATCGAAACAATTCAACGCGTGAACGTTTATCTTTTCATTAACAAATCGTATCGAAATTCTGATAAATGTGTGAGTTGTTGACGAAGAAAAAATAAACTTCCCATTTCCCACGTTTCTTTACTCCAATTTTGATTTACTCCAACATTTTTTTTTTTTTTCAATTAAATTTTGATTTACTCCAACATTTTTTTTTCAATTAAATGTTGGAGTAAAGAAACATGGGAAATGGGAAGTTAATTTTTTCTTCGTCAACAACTCAAACATTTATCAGAATTTCGATACGATTTGTTAATGAAAAGATAAACGTTCACGCGTTGAATTGCTTCGATAAATTCGAACGGTCCATTTAAACTCTCAGCCAACGACCATACTACGCTGAAAGCACCAGTTCTCGTCCGATCACTGAAGTTAAGCAGCATTGGGCGCGGTCAGTACTTGGATGGGTGACCGCTTGGGAACACCGCGTGCCGTTGGCTCTCATTTTTGCCACTGAGCGCGATGATTTTCAGTTCTATGGATTGCAATAAAATAATCGACGATCACGATATTCACATGTTTTTTTTGTGAAGTCTAGCGTTAATTTTTGATCACCTGGAATTCCTATTTGTGGGGAGATTTATAGCTTGTTAATTATATATGGCAATATTGAGTACGCACTTGCGGGTAATTGCGTACATACGTGGATGATTGTAATCCATAAATGATTCTTTTAAGAATTGGTTATTCGTTAAACATTTTGAAGGTCGCTTAATCCATTTTTTCTTCAATTACGGCTAAAAATGAGTACATGATCAAATTTCGAACTATCGTTATCCGACTATTTTGAGACCAGAAATGTATTGTGAAACATGTCTCTGAGAACTTTTCATATGAATCGAAACTTTGTAAATAACCATGAAAACTTGCAAAATTGTCAGATTACTTAATTCCACACTGATTAGACCGATGGTAAATGTGAAATTGGAAATGGTGTACAGAGATTGCTGTGTCAAAATTTCCTTTGCAGTCATATTTAATTTCATCGGCTGCGAAAAAAATGAATTTAGCATTAAAACAACGTTTAAACTCTAGAATTAAGAGCCGCGGTAGGAGCTCGACGCGAAGTAGAACAAAGCCAGCGCGAGCCCTGCTGCACGCTTATATACTCGAATATGACACTTTTCGGACTTTTTTATCATGTACAATACTAAATAAAAAAGAAAACATTCTGTTGCATACTTCAACGATGCAAACTTTAATGTTGAAATTTACATCGTTTGAACATGAAAAAAATATTCTTCCGATTCATTTGCATTTTGACATTGCCCCATTATTTGCAAAGGCAATTACGTAGCCAAACACTGCATACAAATTAAAATTTTGATCACTGATAAAGAAAAAAAGGAAGTATTATTCTACATTTCAACGAAGTCAACTGCAATGTTTATCGTTATTTAAATAATGGATTTACTTTTGAGAGGATTTTTCCAGGACAATTTATTTGAAAATAATTTGTTCAAAACCAACATGAATACTTAATTCTCGCATTATTATAGATAATTAGTGTACCGTCGAAAAGTAACCACAATCACGACGGACTTTAATTATACAGTCAAAACTGACGATAAAAATATTGATCTGCTGTCACATTCGCGATGTTTATAACCTCACTACTGTCACTCGATAACCATAAACGCAACGTTATATAACATATAATCTGTGCCACATTCACGAACGATCTCAAATATCAACACAATTTTTACCAATATTACTAGTGTCACTAGATAGCGACTGCGAAAAAAATAAATAAACATCAAAAATGTGTGCGAAAAAATGCTCAATTTTTCGGCTTGCTGCGAGGTCCTAATTGGTCGCGATCAGAAGGGGGAAAAAATACGTGAATTTGAATGAATCTTCAAAACGCTGTAATGTAGTTCATATTATAGAAACAATTTTCGAGAACAAGTAGAATCATGGTTCTTCCGGTAAAAGTGTCTTGTGCGACTAGCTTCTCGTACATGTACTTGTCTCGATTCGCTATACCGTGACTCTTGATACGCGAATATAAAAAATATCAAAAAATTCGGTTTAATTAACTGGTTCCGGTTGTGGTCCCTTTTCGGAGATCAGATATCAACACAATAAATTAATAAAAATACAAGGCGCTTTGCTCGCGCCATGACAGCTTTTTCGCCAGTAACAAAAATTATTTTATTAACAATTGTACACACATTTGCCACAACTGAAGAGAACAGAGCCAGATTCATGCCACTTCCCTGCACATTACGAAATTTTTTTATCGCGATTTCAATAAAAACCCACGGAAAAATCCGGTAGGATACACACGGGGCGCCTGACGTGTGTCAGCGATTCCACGCCAAATCAGTCACTTCAGAACCTTACATTTTTTTAATTGGCTCAAAATTTTAGAACAAAAAAATGTTCTGTGTATTGAATGAGCCTTTCTTGATTTTTTTCAAATTTTTCTCTCGATTGCCTATAACGAGATATATGTTTTTCAAAATTTCGATGATTTTTTTTTCAAAAGCTCATAACTCTTCGAAAAATGGACGGAATCGAACTTTTTTTTTATATATTGGTTTTTCATTGTACTTTTTGAGTGTGATAACGAAAAATTATAGTTGAACTTTTTCCCTACTTTTATTCAGGTTGAATAACGAAATCGATGATTTAAAGATGATTACATATTTTAATTTTTTTCAAACAATTCTCAAAAAAACTGACCAAATTGAAGATTTTTAAGACCAGTTACATCGTGGGCACACTATTTCTTCGATCCCCTTTCGTATTTCGATTTTTTTTGTTTTTTCAGTAAATTGAAGTCAAATTCAACGGTCACACAATCCGCGATCCTGTTGTCCTGACACTGGAGATTTTCTCTTATCATCAGATTGTAAATCGCATTCGTTTTTTTTTTCAACAATTCCTCTTTGGGAGGTCAAAAGTCAGTCAGTCAAAAAAGAATAATCTTTCATAATGGGTGGTACCTTCTTTATTGGGATCATACAGTGGATTCTCTCAGTATCTTTGATTAATTAATTAATAAATAAATAATAATAAAATTAATTGATTAATCGACCGATTAGTTTCGTCTCAGTTTTTTTTTTGTTGACTTGCTCGGTACCAAATGATCTTCCTTAAGAGCCTGGATCAGTCAGTATCTTGCCACCGTGCGTGCGAGAGAGATAGCTGCAAATTTCGAAAGGGAAATTTTTCCACACCGTTTGTCCGATCGGAATAAAAATGCATCAGCTCATTTTTGCCATCGCCCTGCGTGAGCTGATCCATTTTTATCCCGATCGGAGAAACAGTGTGGTAAAGTTTCAACCTCGAAAATTCGAGGTGAGGTTGGGTGACTGAAGCATACTCTTAAGTTTTTATAGAATTTTTGTCAAATTGATCGTGAAATTTGGCTCCGATGTGTCGAAACAAATGAATTTCAGCTGTGAGCAGCTCAGGAATAAGCAGAGAAGATTTCATCGACAACGTGGCGAGTGAAATACTGGCGAAGATGCCACCGGAATACGACATGATAAGAGTGAAGAGAAATTTTGGTCTCGGTGTGACCCCGTCGGCGGTCGTTTTGTTTCAAGAGCTTGAGAGATTCAACAGATTAATTAGAAAAATGAGGACTACTCTGTCACAATTGCGAAAAGTATTTTTTCCAGTACAATATCTGAGTAGATAGCTTAATAATTAATTGAAGAAAACTGATTCAAAACTGATTATTTAGCAATATTTTCTTTGAGTCATTTATTAAATTTTAAAATTCGTTCACAAATTCCGTATTTAAAATGGGTGAAAAAAACCAAAATAGAATGATTCGAAAAAAATGAAGTGATGTATGAATATGCACATTTTATTTCGTATATCGAATAAGATTTCAAAACGATTAGATTCCGAACAAATCTACCCAACGATTGTATTAGAACCGATAAAAAAGGAAGAATCTCTCGAAAAATAAATGACAATTGAATTTTTCGTTGCGAATATAGTAAGAACGTAGCAAAAAAGGAAGATTCTTTGAAAAAATAAATGATTGCTGAATTTTTCGTCGCTCAGGCAATAGCAGGAGAAATTGGAATGGATGCAACACTCGACAGTGTTTCAAACGCTCTTCACAATGGAAGCTTGCCGAAAGAATGGGCAGCTTTGGCACCGGCGACGAAAAAGAATCTCGGTGGCTGGATGGAGCATTTTGACAAGAGAATAGCTCAATACACAAATTGGGTAATCGTTTAGAAACGACGATACAGCACAAATGAATTTTTCAATTGATACAAAAATGGCCAAGATGAATTTATTTTTACACGTACAAATTGGAATAAATCTTAAATAAAATCAAATTCATCTCTACGACTCACAGGCTGGTTGCAACGAACCAATCGTAATTTGGCTCTCAGGACTTCACATACCGGAAACGTACATTGCTGCACTGGTGCAAATGTCATGTAGGAAAAATAATTGGCCTCTCGACAGATCTCTCGTTTATACTTCAGTTTCTAAATATTTGAAAGCTGAAGAAATCGAAGACAGGCCGGATCAGGTACACATTCAAACGCTTTTTAAAATTCGATTGTGCGATCGAGTGAACGTTTTTCTAATTTGAGAGCTTTTCGTTACTGACAAAAGGAACGAGATAATATTCAGCTTATTGTTTTTTCACATTGATTATTAGGGTTGTTACGTACAAGGCTTATTTTTGGAGGGAGCCAGATGGGACTGGATGAACAGTTGTCTCAAAAAATCATATCCAAAAGTACTGATCGAAGAATTACCAATTGTCACAGTGATACCGATCGAAGCTCACCGCTTGAAACTCCAGGTACTATTGAAAGCATGAAGCCAAGCATTGTTTTCCATAAACAGAGCAATACTAAAAACATATTTGACAATATTACATATTGCGCTATGTGATTCGTATTTTCATCAATCCTTTTACTGCTAGACGGTTTGAGAGTGAGGTGGACATTTTTGATACACGAAAATATCACAAAAAATATTTATATTTGTGAAAGATATTTGCACTCCTATAGACCGAAAACCATGAAAAAATGCCTAAAAATAAAAGGGTGCTAACTGGAAAGTTAAAAAACACTTTCATCGTCCAAACTAATTTGCTGAGCAATGCATAAGAGCTACGGAGATATTTTATCCTTGGTTACAACTGTTTTTACCGGCTTTGACTTGAAAAATATGTTGAAACCAGAGAAATATTTTAAAAAAAATTAACCAAAACACAAAATTAATAAGAAAACAAAAAATTTTCAACGAAAAAACGAAATGAAAAATCCTCCACGCAGCTTTCTCGTGCCACTCAGAAAAAAGATCTATTTCAATCTACTAGGATCATTTATTCGATTTTTTTTAATTTAAATAAAAAAAAATTCTATTTGCCTCAACTAAAAAGCTGTATTTGAATCAAATAAATAATTCTATTTGAGTGCATTTATTTGGGTACCCACGTCAAAGGTTATCGCTCCGAAGAGCTCCGAAACATTTCTTATATACGAATTGCGCTCTGGATACGCGTGAATAGCGGAAACTCAAGTTATACTTACTCAAAACGGACCATGTTTCAAAACAAACAGACGGTCGTAAATTTTTATGTTCACCCAGGGTTCCAGACCCATGGAAATATTAAGTAACAATAATAATATTAAACGTGGTGTAAATAATATTATAACGATTTCTTGCAACTCAACAACATGCTTGTTAAATTTGTGAAGACTTTTTGAAATTGAAAATCGCAAAAATAAATTGTCCATTAATCTTAAATATAAAAATCATTTCTTCAAGTTAAATAAACTTCTATTAGACGGTGGGACAAAGAAAAAAATTTATTTGATTTAAATAGATCCTAGTGAAACCAACTAGATGTTTTTTCTGGGTGTGGGGCATACTCCAGATCGTTAAAAACTCACGAACTTATGTCAGAAGAAATAAATGAATAAGTACGAAATATCGTAATTTGTCATTCAGTCAATAGCAATAATCATACGAAATCTCATGTCGACTGTTTTTAAGAAAAAAAAAATTTTGGTCAAAATCTTAATCAGTGATATTGAAACTTCAGGAATACCATGGGTAATCAATTTTGTATGATTAAAAACCTTTCATTGGACAGCCTGCTATATGGCGGACTCGCCCGTGAGAGGGTTAAGGAAAAAAATAACTTTTGCATTCTCAATTGAAGTTCTATACTCTCTGAAAATGGATGAAAAGAAAAACAAGTGTATACTCCTCAAAAATAATTGTTTCGTTTTACAGAATACAATTAAGACGCCAGTTTACACAACTTCGAACAGAAGAAACGCAATGGGTGTAGGTTTGGTTTTTGAAGCAGATCTTGGAACAACGGAACACATTTCTTTGTGGGTTCTTCAAGGAGTCTCCCTCATACTAAATACGGATTAGTTTATTTGAAAAACACAATATTATTAATTACAGTTTGAAGAAGAAATGTTTAAAAAAGTGAAACGAGGATGATTGAGAATGAGGTTGATTTTTGAATTAATTGTAAAAGAAGCTTAATCCTGATCCGCGAAACGCTTCGGATCAGACAGTGCAACTTTTCATCTGTGGCAAACAAATATTGTAAAACGAACTGTCAATAAAGTCGTTCAAATTTTGCCACTTGATCCAATCCATTTGCTGCAATTGCTCTCGACTTTTGGCACGTCCCACGAAGTGTGGATCAACCACGAGTAAATATGTATTCTCTTCTCCAACGTGAATCCCAACGATTCCTTTGCTCGAACAATCTTTGTCACCGCCCATCATTATTGGACTGCCGAATTTTTCAAAATGCATTTTCAAATTTGGCACGTGCGACTTAAGATCTTTGCCCGACGATACGTGAATTATTTTGCTCTGGATTTCGTATCGCTCATCCAAAACCAAACACACCTATGTCGAATAACATTATTTATTGCAACCAACCATCATCGAAAGTTGAAGATTTCGAAATTTCGACTTTTTTTTTAATTTTCAGGATTTTAGTAAATTATCTTACTGGGTAAATTCGATTTCGTGAAAACGATTGCGAGCGTCGAATATTTTTTTCCAATAATATTGTTTTCACGTCACATTCTACATGCGAAAATGAGAGTGTGGAATTACGATGATAAAATGAGCACGTACTTCGAAACTTCCGATCCACATCCTCGATCCTACGAACGAGCTTTCTTTGTCTTCAATGTCGACTAATATTTTCTGTATTTCTCTTAAGTTCGGCACACCGAACGACTTTTCTTTGTTAAACTTCATCCAGGAAGTAATTGTTTGCAACGTACGATAGCCGCATCCCCATCCCTGCAAATATAAGCGTCGTCAATTTTGTTTTTAGAATCAAAGTTTGTTGCAAATAAACTTCGCCAACGAGATCGATTCTGCAAACTTAAATTCTGAGTCGAATTTAGAATCCGAAAGTCTATTTTTTTGGTTGTCCAGGATTTAAATGAACGTACAGTCGAACCAGTTAGAGATGGAGCAAAAATGCGCGAGACTAATTTTGTAGAGCACAGAATTTCCCGTTCACAAGTCACCTGGAACATTTTTCTGTCTCTAGTAGTTTAGTCGTGAAAGCCGATTGAAAAAATATCTGGAAAAAGAGATTTCTTTTTTAAACTGCTCTCACGACTAAAGTACTGAAGATGGAAAAACATCGTTGAGGACTTTCAAGTAGAAAATTTTATGCTCTACAAAATTGGTCCTATATGTTTTTGCTTTATGTCTAACCGTTTCGCCGGTATTTTCGATAAAAGAGCGCATCTTCGTTCATTTCGATAATTAATTATTTTTCAGAATGAGATCTGATGAAAAAATGGTTTTAGACTTTTTGAGATTCGAAATCCTGGCTCGTTTATACTTATGGATGCATATACCTGATCGTTAAAACCATCGCAATTGTAGTGCCAATATTCATAATCACCCCTAATTAAGACAGTCTCACCAGGTTCAGGACTCGTAAGTCCTATGTGAACATTCCGGAGCAGCTTCGTCGAGTAATCCCCATTTACAGACATAATTTACTATAAGCAACTAATAAACACATGGAGACAATAATTCCTTCAAGTAATTAATTCAAATATGAAGTAAGGGACTTCTGGTTTACCGGTATCAGCAAAAAATGTTATTCGGTTTAAAATTTTTTTTTCAAATTAAAAATTTTTTTTTCAAATGTTTTCTTCAAATTAAAAATTTTTTTTCTTTAAATACAAAACTTTCTTTAAATCTATTTATTTTTTTAATTTTATTATCTAATAGTCCATACGTTTACAGGATCATTGCTTTATGAAGCTGGAATCGACGATTCTGTATAAGTTGAACAAAAAATTTCTTCATTTTATTTCTACTCAAAATTTTAATCCCATTTTTTTCAAAACACTAATTTTAAAGTCGGTAGATATCATTTCTCGAAAGCTAATGCACCGAAATTATTGAAATTTTGCACACTTCTTCAAAATAGCATTGACTAGTGATTGAGCAAAGATTTTTTTTTCGATAACAACTAATTTTACACAGCTATGCGTAGTGTAAATTGTACCAAAAATCGAATCATTTTGCATTCAACATCTGCAAAAAATTCAAGTTTTAATTTTTTTTTAATCTTTCCTTCAATCACAAACTATACTTAATCACTAACAGACAAAAATTGGTTTTTTTTTTTTTAATTTCAGATGAAGCTATGAGTTATTCTGACACGAGGACATTGTTTTAAAGGATCTCCGGGAATTTTTAAAAAATATTTTTGAAATGATACTATTTGATGTGCTTAACATTTTGAACGAAATAATTTACATATTATATTCAAAAAAACTAGAGAGAATATGCTTTTTTTTGGCTTCGAGATCCATGTAACCCTTTAACGAATTTCATATTTGGCGCCCGTCTTCACGAACTCTTTAAAGTTTAAAAAAATTTTTTAACCGCGAAAATGTTTCGAAGATTTGTTTTCAATCAACGAAAAACTAGAATTTAATTATATTCGAATCCATAACACTTTTTTTTCACTCCTTTCATTATATTTTTCTCCGCTAGTAAAATTCACTGGAATTGACTCTGTAGAATAAGGAAATGAAAAACACTGAGATAAACTTATAAAACAATAATATCATCGCTGGATAACGAGAATAAATGTTTGAACTGGACGAATGTGAAAAAAAAATGGCGTTCCCGCCAGTGCCATCGAAAGGTCGTGGTCGTAGCACGAAGCTCTCGGAAATCACGAAACGAGAGGAGGTTATTGCGCAAGTGTATTCTCGTCTCGTCTCGTCTCGTCAGGCGTATATAAACAAAAAGAAAAATTTCAGAGTAAACTGCTCCAACAATGTGTCGAAATTGTGAATATTATTGCGAGTAGAGAATAAAAATAAGAGAGTAATTACCAAGTCTCAAATGTAACGCGTAATTTTCGAAAATAAATTACTTTTGTGCAGAGAGACAAAAAATCTTCGGTCCTGTCAAGTTCGCACTGTAATCGTAGTAGTCCTCTAAAATCTCTACTACAGTGCGAAGCTATATGAGTGTATTCGTAAGCGCGTGTGTCTGCGTGCGAGGAGAACAAGAAAGAGCTACAAATTTTACTAGCTAAAGTTTCTTAAACAGGAAACCATAAAAAAAAAGAAAAACAATTGGGAATGCAAGACTCTCGTGGCTTGCGGATTGTATTTTTATTAATCGCGGTTAAATATACCGTGATCAGTTACTTTGTTTGGCGTTTCAATAATAACAAGTGTAAATCAACGGGGGAACGTCAAAACGAATGTGAATGAAAATGAACAATAATACACCGTATTCGCGACATCAAGTACATATCCGTTTTTTATGTTGTCAGTACGCGCGTGCGTCTTTCACTTTTACCACTGTCTCTGTGCTGTAAACCTCTAGAGAGGCACAAAAATACAGACTACGCAAAAAGTTCAAGAGTTATTGTGAATACGTAACGGTGCAGCGTAGAAAGAGTCGAAGAGTGCGGCGTGTGTGTGTGTGTGCGCGCGTGTATGCGTGTGTGTGTGTGTGTTTGTATGTATGTATGTTGTGCGAAAAAGACGCAAAGTTTTGTGAAGCCAGGACGTGATTGAAAGATACAACAACTTTGAAAATGAAAAAAATGCTCGTTTCGTGAACATTCTGTAAGTGAATTAACCAGTGTACTTAATCTAATTGAGATAACATCATTTAACAACCAAGAGGTGGGGGTAAGGTTTCATTCTCGAAGCCTATTTCGCGCGAGCTACGTTTTGACAGATACACAACAAAATAGTATAGCCTCTTTCTTCTTTTCACAAAGAAACCTCACCGTTTCTGTTAACATTGTCGATCAAACTTATTTTAACTTATTCTTTTCCCTCGTTTGACACAGGGAGGTTATGTTTGTTATTACAATACACGCTCTCGAGTGTCGAATGATTCATATTATTCTCGTGAATCGCGAACTAGCTCCAGACAATGCTATTTGTTTTTATTGAGATATCGCAGTGATGTCCAATAAGAATTGTTCTTTTTAGTTTCTCGATCGTTCTCGTAGCCAATGAAGAGATTTCTCACATTTTTTTCACAAACTATTTGTTATATGCACTCGTTTTATTATTCTAATATTATACTCTTATTGTTCTGTTTCAATTACGATTCAGCAAAGATGTGAAAATATGAAACTTGTCTGAGAAGGGGAATTATCTTAATCGCAGTAAAAAAATAATTATGTATGGAGAGGGAGAATTGAAGACAGTGTCGGAAGGTTGGGTGAAAACTGTGGATATCAGTACTACCGATAATCCTAATATCACCTGGACAATGGAGGACGACGATCATTTTTGCAAGCTCGTTTTGTATAAAGAAATTCAGGATTCAAGGTCAGCAACAAAAGCTTATTTCTTTGTATCAATATTAATACAATTATTACTCGTATGTAACTGTCACTTTTCCCGCTCGCATTGTCTTTGGGAAATGAGTTTGACAATTTTAATTCAAATTTTTTTAAAGCCGATCGGACCAAAGTTCCAGCGCGGCATCTATTTAACCCTAGAATCGCGAAGATGAGTCGTTGGTGTCCGTTCATTTTGGTATAAACAGCCTACATACCTCCAAATTTTGTTGAAAACGTTTATCGAAAAAAGGAATTTCAAAGATGCCAATTATTCTGTCGCACAGTTATGGAGGTTCGTCTGATTATCGAATTAACAAACAGATATCGATTAAAAAATTTGAATACAGTTTTATCGATATCAACTAAATCACGAGTAGGATATTTTGTTTGAGAGGAATTAATAAAAACAGATTTCTCAATTAAACAAGTCACATCGACAAACAGTTTCGAACGAAAGTTCTATAAATACTAAAAAAATATCCAAAGAACTTTTTTACGACTTTGTAAAATCTATTCGATACTTATGAGGTTCGGAATAAATTAATTTGTCTCAAAGAAGGAGGTTAAGCTTTGAAGGTTAAACAGTTTTTTGTTTTGACTTGCTTTGGTACCGGATGAACTTCCTTAATAGTCAAAAGAAGGTCTTTGAATTTTTTCAGATTTTTCCTAACATAATAACATAGTGGCCCAAAGTAGCGACCCATGTTCATAACTCGAGTGCTGAAAACTACGTCATAACTCTAGGGTTAAAAATAATTCTGGTTATCATGATCTGCCTGTGCTCTTTGTTTGAGAATATTTTTAGAATTTAATTCTGGTAAATTTCTGATACATCAATGTATTGCGATTGAATGATTTAATTATGAGAATTATAATGAAAATATGTTGTTTCTATTGATTGCAGAGTTCGAATATGGGACGTAGTGATACTGGTGCCCAATTTATTATTTCTACTTTTCATCATTGTGAGATTCAATCGAGCCAGGCTCAAGCTCAGAGCCACTAGTAGTCCAATATTTTTAGCATTCTACGGACTTGTAATATGTAATGTAGTGATATCGGTGGTGAGGTGCATCGTCGCAATGACAGTAAATGCAGCGGCGAGTGTGGGAGGTAAAGCTGATAAGGTGCTTTGGGTTATTGTGAGATTTTTTCTACTCTCAACGGAGATGAGCGTTGTCATATTTGGCTTGGCCTTTGGTGAGATACTATTCCACATTAATAGATGATAATTCTTGAACAACATCGAACCGTCATTTATTTCATTATGTTGACATACATTCTTCACCGTTAACTCGCTAGACATGAAAAATAATTTATAATTTCTATCATGTTCACAAAAAGGACTTTGGTCAAAATTTTTTTTGCAGAGAAAACTTGTTAAGAACGAAAACCGATGAAAAACTTCTTTAAGGTAGTTCAGGCACGAAACGAGTTTCTTAGGAAACTCGTGAAATTTATACAGGGTGTAGATGAATAGTTAACTGACACGTGTACGAAATTTCAGAGTTTTTGTGTGTCTAATGAACGCTTCTTGGAAAATTGATTAAAAAACTGCACGATCAAAGTTGAAAATATTACCAAAATGTGCACAAAATGTCAAGATGATCGTGTGTCTGGTAATAATTATTTTCAACGCTAAAGTTTGAAAAAAAATGGTTCTGAAAAAATCTGTATTGTTTCTTCTTGGCTTGTGCCATCGCTGCTAAAGCCTTTTGTCTTCTCTTCGATACACTTTCTTTCATCCATGACCCCTTATTTTTTACTACTTTAGACATTTTTCCACCGATTTTTTGACATTAATTATCACTAGGATGTTTCTATCAACTTGAATCCGCTACGTATAACATTGTGTCAAATTGTGCACACGAACACGCTCGTATACTTCTATAAAAGTGCGACGTTACCACGCTCTCTAGAGCGATTTCATGTACATAAAACTGCCGTATTTTCCTTAAGGACGAATGAAATTTAGGATTCAGTGAGTGCGAAGTGCTCGATGAATTAAAGGCTTGTAATTTCTTTCTCCAACGGATGAATCGAAAAAAATCATTCACCTGTTCGAATTAATCACTTTAATATTAATTTGGGGCTGATAACATGCTGAATTGAAATTAAAATTGACCCCTCTCAGATCCCTACGAAGCTAGGATGTCTCGGGCCTGAACTACCTTGATGCATTTTTTTGAAATTGTTTTTCACATTATAATGTTTCCATCATCAAATATTTACCAAGTGCGACTTTGTTATTCACCATTCACTTCCATATAAATAAATGTGGAGAATGTTATGTATTTAATTATTCGTCTGTAAACCTGGGTCTTTTGTGTCCGAGCCAAGACTCAAAGTTACTTCATTTATTTAACAAAAAATATATGAACAAATTTTTTTTCTACAATTTTATGATTGGAATATCAAATTGAAGGCTTCGAAGAGTAGTACGAATTTTTTCAGAATTTTTCGAGTGTATTAACGGGCTGAAAAAAATAGCTGGACCCAGGTTTACAGATGGGAGCTGCGAAAAAAACCTTTACAGATGAAAAGTTAAAACTAGTTATCGCATACATAGAACATTTTGTGCTGAAGAGAATGTAGGGTCGAAGATTCGGTTAAACGTTTTGAAATAAACAAATTAAACGATCTCTATTTGTATCTAGGACATCTGGATAGTCAATCGAGTATCAGAAGAGTCCTTGGGGCAACTTCGCTCATAGCTCTAGTATTTACGATAACTCAAGGAACGCTGGAGTTGATATTACCAGATGACACATTTCACATTCCTAGCAGAGACTTTTACGTTTTTGGTCATGGAGGAATGATGTTTTGGTTTTGCAGCAGTCTCGTTTTCACAGTGGTATGTATATTCTTAGGAAATTAATGTCAAACAATTAAAATTTAAAAAGCTAATTGCTCAAATGAATTTTTTTTAATTTTCAGATATACATCTTCATATTAATACTTCCGAGAACAAGATTGCGGGACAGACTAACTCTCCCGTGTAAGTTTCATATCCATACAAATATGGAGTACTTATTTGAGAATTAATACTGTCAAGAGACCGAAATGATACCGAGAAATGTTGATGAAATAACGAGGATTGTGCAAAACCTCATTTTATTTTTTCAGCAAAAAAAAGTTTCTATATTTATGCCGGTGCTCTGGCGAGCCTGAATCTTGTACAATCAATCGGCGCTGGCCTCCTCAATTATACACAAAATCCTGCAGGATTGTGCGTCGTCGATCTCACCGCAGCTATTTATCTGACACTGTTTACGCCATTGGTTTATCATACATTCCTATCGGAATTCTTTGGGTAAGTTTGGCTCATTTTTCAACTAATTATCAAAGCCAATTCCCTTTTTATCACACGAAAATTACTCGAGGGTTAAATAAAACTTTTTTTCTAAGGATTAAAATTTTTTATCAAAAAAAATTTTCTTAATCCAGAAGAACTATGGGAAATGTCGAAAAAAATTAATCAATGAGCCTTTTTGCCAAAGCCTTTTTTGAAAAACGCCGCGTTAACCAAAATTTTTGACTGTCGGGCTTTTATCTTGAAATATAACAATTTTATCTTATAGTTGATAAAAAAAAAAAAAAAAAAAAAAAAAAAAAGTAATCTTTGCCTCGACCGATTTTTTTCAATGCTTTTTTCACAAAATATCAGCGACCGTAGAATCGGAAAGTAAGGATTTGGCTTTGAAGAAAGGATCATATTCTTACTGATACTAAAAACTATGATTAAGAATAAATGAATTGACAGGAAAATATGAATTTCGTAAAATTTCGAGCCTCGTGTTTTTAAAGACGCAAAGAAAACGACTGCATGACGTTATAACGATTGAAAATAGTTCAGGTTTGTTCGTGTTTTTGTGTTGACTAAAAAATAAAATAAACAAAAAATTGCAGAATCTCACAGCCTTCGATACAATTTTCGTACAAGGCCCAGGTGGACGACGGGATGGACGAAGACACGGTATCGTTGCCGCATCAGCAGAGCTTTTCGTCGCTGAGAACGGACAGCGATTACATTTATCAGGTCCATACACCGTCTATTCACATGCCCCTTTATGAATCGCTCGCATCAAAGCCATCCGCCTCGAAGCAAAAAACGTCCTTGTACTCCTTAGAATCCCGTCGAGATCCAAAGACCGCGAGTACGAGCCGCTCGAGTTCTCAATTGACGCTTTACGGAACATCGCCGGACGCGAGAAATCTGTTGAGTATACGTAGAAAAACGCAAAAAAGTACGCCCGAGCTTGGCAAAAACGCGATGACCGAACGTGAAAATTTTATCGATTCGCAAAAGAGCACACCGGATTTGAGTTACGAAAAACCGAGCTGGAATACGGAGGTTTCCAAGTCTGCTAAATTTTCTGCTTCCGGTAGTATCGCTAATTTGATCATGTCGCCAAACACCGCGAGTAATTTCATTTACAAACCGAACGAGAACAACAGTCGAGCTAATTTGTTCTCCGATTCGATTGGCACAGAGATAACGAGCACGATCGCAAACACTTCGATCCAAGACAACGCTTCGACGGGTGAAAAAAGTTTGAAGGATCAAATTATCTCGCCGCCGCTCGAGTCCAGTTTGGAAAATATCCTCAACACCAATGTTCGTGAATCTATTGATCCGCATCGATTTTCCACCTCCGAGTACGATTCGAAAATGGAAAATTTCATTGAATTGTCCGCTGCGAAACGTATCAGAACCGCGAAATACCGAGATGACGCTGCTGCGTCATCCTCGACCAATGTCGAGACTAAAATCGGTGAATCGAGTCGCGATAGCCCGCGAAAAGCTCGTAAACGCGATAATGATAAATTCACGGAGTCGGGCGGTCTCGGTGACTACTTGCAATCCCTCAAATCTCCCAATTATCGTAGTCCGCTGAAAAAAAACGCGAGCAACGACGATCCTCAAACTCCACGGTCCCCCGATTAATGATTTACCATCTCTTACGATTTATTGTAAATATACATAGCTTAATTGCAAGCTACGACGAGAAATACTTTACGAAAACGTACTGAGTTTGCGGACAGCCTTTTTTTTTTTTTTAATTCTACGTTTCGGTCGACCTTTTAAAGTAGTTATCGTGCTTCAATGTTATTGCAACGTTGTTCAAAATGTTTGTTAACCTTGTGCCCTTGAAATTAATTGTTATACAAAATCGCAATCTTCAAATCGAAATTCGATTCGAACGAAAAGTTTTACGTAACTTGTCGAAGCCGAAACAAGCACTGAAAAGATAGCATACTTTTTTAACGTTTTATAGATCTCCTCAACAGTTATATTCGTTCGGGAAGAACGATCATGTTTTATTTGAATATATTCAAATCTAAGAAACTGTAATAAAACAGTTTTTCAACGAAATCTTAGCAGCCAAATAAATAATCATTTATCGATAAATATGACATTCACGTTGGTTTCGTCCAGAAGATGAATAACTGTGATTCGAAATATTTAAATTTTTGAACGGACCGATTAACTTTGAAGCTCAATCCGTAAATATTTTACTAATTCGAAGGAAGAAAATTGGCACGATAACTACTTCAAATGAATATAAATCTCGTTCAGTCTCCGCTGACTTTTATACCGATGCGATTTTATTCTCGCTGTTTTCTACTCGTATTTTTTTTTAGCCGTAGAAAATACGAGATGGAAAAGAAACGAAGAAATTGGGTTCAATGGTTTGAGAAATCTGACGAAAGATCGTTCGCGTGCCATGGTTGTTGAAAAATTCTGAAAAAAGAAAACATCAATCAACGAAATAAGATGGTCATCCGATAGAATAAAATCCAAATATTCTTTTCGGCGTTTGACGAACCCTCGATTGATTTTTGACATAAATTTTTTATGTTCGGCAATAATACGAGTTAGCAACGTATTTATAATTTCAAATAATAATTAGTGACAAAAATAATCAATTTTTCTGTAATGTGCACTGAAAATGAATCTTTGAACGACCATTTCGCATACGTTTAGAAACGATCATGAAACGTCACAATTCTCAATCGATATACCCGACGACACGGGTAAACTAGTCTGATAGCGCACACGCATATACACGAATTCGTATAGTCGATTAAATATTCGAAATAATGATCGAAAAGCAAAGAAAAGAAGAAAAAAAATAACAAGTGGACAAAAACAGCAATAACCAAAACAAAAAACGAATCGAATTACTTAAGAGAGTATGAATATCATCGCACGAGCTTTAGTTCTTTAACTGTACATATATTATTAGCATGCCTAGTGTGGCTCTCTCGAATTAAAAACGGGTGGTTATTAAGAAGAGCACTTTGTTTTTATTTATTCACACACGTTTCTAAACTGGTTTCGTATTATTTTTTCTTTCTTTACCTACTAACAAATCCTGTTTTATTTATTTTTTTTTTTTCGAAATGAGAAACAAAAACATTTATCAAACGCGCTGTTTGCTCGCGTTGAAATGATCGGAGAAGCAGCGACATTGTTTTTCTTTTTCTTCGTGTCAATTCTCTCTCCGTGTCGTTTTGCTTCCTTCGCTCAATAATTTATCATATTTTATAGCCTATTACAATTTTTTACGCAATCCACGTCGATTCGCATATAAATACGTGTCTAATCATGCCGAAAAGCCTCTTTTTCCTTACCTTTCACCTTCGTCCACTCTGGTAAGAACCGATCGATGCTTCGGGCCCGATGATGATATGCGATGTACTCGAGAAACAAGTTGTTCGTGAGCCTCGTAAATCTGTATAGCACCGTTTTATTTTTTTTTATCAAATGTTTATTATGCGTGCGCGAGATTCCGCTTGGTTGCGTGGTGTAGTGCTTCTGTAAAGCGATTTGTTCATCCGTTCGATATTTATCGCCACTTTAGTCATTTACCGAATAATTCGATTATATGAAACCATTGACCTTTTATTCATCATAATTTATATGTTGCTTTCGAGCGATCAAATTCTACTTTATTATTTTTTTGACATCCTCATTAAGCCACGAATTGCTATATTCGAATTTGCCAAAAAACACTCACTTTAAGGAGCAAAATATAAAAAAGACAATTTTACTTGCCAAATAATTATCTTGTAGTTTTTTTTTATCGTAAAAAACGTAATTTTAGAAAAACGTTCATCCTTCGGGATACTTTGAAATGTTGACGAAATTCGTCTTAAGAAAATGAATTTTGTGACTCTCTATAGCTAGGTCTTGAAACCTTTGGGAAACCTTTTTTTTTAGGACTGGTTCCTTGAGTAGCTAAAGTGGTGTGTAAAATATCTTACAAAAATATATTGTTTATGTAGCATCCATGAAAAATGCTTTTTCTTCATTATATATGAGATATTCCAAACAGAAACGATATTCATCACAAATTGAAAAAAAAAAAAAAAAAAAAAAAAACAATACTTATTTTATCAACGTTTTTTTTCCAAATTAAAAGATCGAGGGTCCAATGGAATAACTCATATATACTCACGAAGGACGAAGGCTTGAATAAAAATCAATGAAACTTCGTTTACTTAGATCTACGTTGGAAAACCGAAAGCGGAATGATGTTTTGTTTTCCAGAATCACAGTGTCTATGACTCAACACAATTCGACACCAATGCAACACCGGTCAACCCGCTTTATGCGGCTTCTCTACAGAGTCCAGATAGCATTACTGGTTACAGTATAGACAGTCAAGATGCACACACCCAGGCCAATGGCTATCAGCAATAAGCGATTCCTTGAATATTCGTTCCATTTTCGTTTTCCTACACTTCGTTTCTTTTATTTTCTTCGATCATGAATTTTGTTTATTTGGAAATTCAATATTATGATATTCCAAGAAACAAAAAGGAAACGTTTTTTTTCTTTTTAAGGATGATGAGAAAAATGAAACAGAGCTTTACGATACTCGCGAACAGCGGGTTACGAGCATACATTTATGTCAATGTATAAGTGCGTTTGTATATATTTAGAAAACCGAAGATGTGCAGAAAATCATTTTTTTTTTTTTTTTTTTTTTTATATTTTTTAGTTGATTCGACAATGAAAAAAAGACAAAATACTAAAAGTGTTTAACACTCTCGCAAATTTGATTCCAACGTTCGGTCAATGTCGGACATGAGATCGATATTGTATTGTTACACAAATTTACATTATTATTAGTTCGATTTAGTAGATGACAGTTCGAACAAACCCAATCAATTTCAGTTTTTAAGTCTTTAAACTGCCAGTAAATCACTGAACGAACCTCGAAAAAACTTTTCGAGATAAATTTTGTACAGAAAGTATCCCGATATAATATTTCGATGCAAATATTTTCCGAAATGTGCGTTGTACGAAGAAAAAACGATTGATATATAAAACTTTGCAACCCGTTTCGGCCCAGAACGCCCCTTAAACGAAATTGACTATCTGCAAAATAAAAAAATCGCTCAAAACATTTTGCAAAAAATTCTAGTGCATTTTTCGAGTGATTTTAAGAACTTTTTTATTCTTAACAACTTTTTCTAAAAATGCATCATTTGAAAAAGAAAAAATCACTACTTTTTTCACGAAAATTTTTCACTTCAATCGTCATTTTGAATACACTAATGTAAAAAAAAATGTTTGGCCATGGATTATTGAAATTCAAACATTTATGCCACCGATTAGTACAGTTCCAGGTCCATCCCAAACCGGGAAACCCTTGAAAACTCAATTTAAAAAAAAATGTGAAAAAATCATGTTTTTTTGTTTTAAACTGCATTTTCTTATAATTAGAATTTTTTAAAGGAATTTCGTCCAGAGTAGCAGTAGTTATGAGCAACTAAATAGCGGTGTAACTCGAGGGGCGTTCGGGCCGAAACGGGTTAAATTACGACCGTTTTTTTGGTTTTCAATACTTTTTCATTATTCGGAATGCAGACATTTTTTTAGATTTTTAGCCATTGAAGTTTCCGCCCGAGCCTTTGATTTTCTTTTTCATTCTCTATCCATTGTTCTCTAACGCAGCAATGTTTCAATTTTTTAAATGATCGAAATTCTTCTCACAGCTGTTTGAGTGAGAAAAACAAAATTCCCGTCTTACTGCTCATCAGTAGAAAATTTTGGGACTTGATTGAAAAATAATAAAGAAATTTTGATAACTTGACACGATGCAAACTTCAACATCAATTTCATGAATCATTTCATACGTTTCCAGTGAGAGAAAATGGCCTAAATTTAGCTAATGGACGGCTAATCGAAATGAATTGGAATGAAAATGTGAAAACCTGAAACCCAACGAATATTTTGGACCATTAATTTTATTGGGAACGTTAGTTCAAGCAGCGTACTTCTCGCATAATATTTTCATGAAAATATTATCATAAGATTGATATTATCGATACATAATTCATGATTAAGAGGAGAGATTATTAGCATTCTATAAAGTGTTCCATCGAACAATTTCTAGTCGCTGTTACGCTGTGACTGTAATTCCACGATATTACGTAACGCGTGGCAAGTTGGATATTACAACTCGTGAGAACGTTTAATATTTATTATTATAAAAGTGAGAATGACGAGAAAAAAAGCGTTCTGTTGAGTCGACAAAAGCGACTGAGTGTATGAGGATCGATGTAATAAATATAGAAATAAAATCGATGAACGATTACGCGGTTTTGCACGCGGCTCAGGTAACTCGTAAGTTTCTTCTTTTATAAATTAAAGTGCTAGGAGTTTTCGTTATTATTATTTTATTATATTTATTTTGTCTTTTTTTTTTTTTTTTTTATACAAATTACGAACACGAAACTTACGACGATATTTTTATATCGTCATGGCACTTCACGTGAGATTTTCATTTTCGACATCTAACTTCTTTTGATTCGTACAATTTTTTTCAATGTTTTTCAAAGCAAGAAAAGCTATAAGCGCAATCTCTGAAACAATTCTTCATTTTTTCATCGAGGGAATTGAATCTCTTCAAGGAGACAAGTCAATATTTTTTTCAGCATTTTTTAGATTTTCATATGTTTAGAGTTTAGAGTTTGAGGAGAAAAAAAACAGCATCTTCTCATTTCCTAGTTCTTACTTCAACTTTCTATCGCTGCGTCTCCGAAACCCACAGGCCAAAAACCTTAGTTTTAATTGAAGACCATCGTTGTTCTCTGAAATTGTGATTTCTGTGAAAAAAAAAGTAAAAAATAAAAGTCCCGGGAGTGATTACGAGAACTGTAAATTTTACGATTTTTCTCACACAACAAGACTGTAGAATCTTTGATGAGAAATATCTCAAATGCAGATCGATGAATGTTTTCCAAAATTTCCGAGTAATGACACAATGAAGAAATTCGATTAAAAAAAGCTACTTTCAATACACAGAGTTTTCGAGTGAACAGAAATTCAGAGAATCAGAAGAAAAATTCAAAAATTCGAGCAGTCGAAAATTCCTCAAGTCCAGATCTGCTTGTTCGTTCATTGCAAAAGAACGAGAAAAAAATTCGTCCGAATTAAACGAGATCAGAGTTACGAAATGAAAATAGTGAAATGCCTCATATAATAATTCTTCCGTCCTTCGAGAGACTACCACACGTCGATTATTATTAAGGTTCGAAGAAGAAAAAGGAAGAGGAGGAATATGCGAAACGAAAGTTTTCGTACCGTTCGAAATATTGGATAAAGCATCGAAAAGAGGAAACTAACTTTTATCCCTCGTTATTTTCCTACTTTTGCATGGAAAAAAGCACGGATAAAGAGAATAATGAAAAATTGTACTTATTTCATAAAATCCTACCAAAAACTATGAAAAAAAAAACAAAAATTTGAAGAAAAAAAAACAAAAAACTACATCGAGGAAGAGAAGGACGAAGAAGAAGAAAAGCAGAAAAAACATATTCAACTCCATCCACCGTGTACATAATACAGTAAAACGAGATGATCTGCTGTACAGTCACGTTAATTAATATTTATCCATTAATTATGTATCGAAATACTCTGTAAGTGCAAAAACACTTTGCAAATTGAAAGAGGAAAGGGAAACAATAGGACAGCGATATACAGTGAGATAAGAGTAGAAATTTCTTTCCCGAGAAAACGAAAAATCAACTTCATGAAAAGAACGTTCATTAGAAAAAAAAAATCGAACAAACACACTTATCTTTCAATAATCATCTCTCGAGAACATATTGTCCCGTAATATTTTGAAATTCATTGTTTGGCGACGAGAAGGCAAAAATGGAATTGCAATTGCTTCGGGAATCAATTACTTCTTTCGTACTACTATTGACTTAACCCATCAACGGTCGCGCCACTTGTATCTTAAACATATTGGTCGCGCGATGAGAGATTTTCTCACCGGTATAGATTCAACTGTTTAATTCGATAAACAGAAGCTCGAAAATAATCCCACCGCATTGATTATGGTTTTGGAATATGTTTGTTTGTTGGAAATCAACGATCCAATGATCATTGACACTCCGATCGAATAAATAAATAAAAAATTAAAACTGCGAAAAAAAATTTTATGTCGTCTATCGTACAGAAGAATAAGCTTGACGAAGATAGAAAACATTCCAAATGTTTGTACCATTTGAATTTTTCGAGTAATCACCGTTTTAATAAAAATGTGAAAAAAAGTATCATTACGCGACCACTGACGGGTTAATGAGCAAACGAAATTGGCATGTATACAAAAATTAACATGAAGGGTGTTGCAACAATTTATACTATTGAAGTATTTTCGAAATCGCGTTGTTCAGGAAAAAAATCATTTGGAAAAATGTGCCACAGTTCAGAAGTGGCCCAGAACCGGTGACAACAACATTTTATTTTTTTATTTTTTATGAATACGCCTCGGGTACTTAAAACCGATTAAATTTTCGTTCGGTTAAAAATAATTGTTACCATGGAGCCTGAGAATAAAAATATATGGGGCGGTGTATAAAAATAGTGCGAATTTCTCAAGTTCGAAGACATTTCAGCGTTGACAGTTGTTGCCTCACTCTGCACGTTGTTTATTGGAATATGAAAAAAGTGGTTTCGTCCATAGAAAGAAATGTGAAGTAATTCTTTTGAATATTGAACGATAACGAAACCAGTTTCTCAAGAAAAATACACTTCATATTAAAATACGAAAGAAATATTTCGATTTTCATCAATGACTTCTTTTTCAACTAAAAAAAAAAAAAAATTTCGTTTTGCTCTCAAGGGGACACTGATATGTACTAATGTTTAATAGGGTCACTGCTACCTCGACAAATTCTTGGCAGTACGTGGAAGTGGAGCCAATCTGCAAGAAAAAATCATTCACAACACATGATCCAAGCCCTGCTCTTCGAAACCTTAATTTTTGTGTTTTTTCGCTCATCTTTTGTGTGTGTCGTTTTCTAAACCTTTCGGCTGGGCTCTGGTGCAACTTGCACCACCAGTTCTGGACTTTTCTGGATTTTGTGTGAAATCAAATTTTAAATTCGTTCTTTAATGATGAACAATATTTTGAAAAGCTTTGAAGATTTGAAAATAATTCGTGATTAGTTGAAATTGGACGATTGAGCCAGAAAAATGAGGGTTTGAAAATAAGCAGTGGAAATAGGTGTGCAACCGAAGGGTCGCTTCTTCGGTGATCTGTTGTGAAGAAATGAAAAATTAACAGTTTTTTTATTCATTCTATCCAATGAAAAAAAAGGAGCAAGATCAAATGAAGAGAAGAAAAAAATGGAATATTTTTTTTTTGTTGCATAATTTGGCTGTACTACCACATCACTAAAGTTCATCGAAGTGTCAGTAATTCTGCATTTGTAATAGCGCATCGTCTTTGAGAGAATCTTTCGAAAAGAACTTTGTAAATACGCAAGTTTTCGTATAACGAGGAAAAAAAAAAAACAAGTTTTAGTATACGATATCGAATTTCATTGACAGTGTATCGAAAAAACGAGCGAGGGAAACAAAAAATTTGTCATCGACGTCGCATTTGAAATATTTTACACAAGCGTAACGAGGAGGAGAAGCCTCGATGAAACGTGAATTTTGTAATTTATAAATAAATATATAAATATTGCAAGTGTCGATAGCAATAAAGTGAGAAACATTAACGAGTATAATAACGGATATGCAACTGTCGAGTTTCGATAGTAAAAACGTGAAAATAAAACATTAAGGGGTAAACGATATGAGGATTTTTTTTTTCTACTCGAACGAGTATAATTATTAACGCTACTCTTTCTAGAAATACGAACGATCAAAATCACCGATAAACTGACGCAACCAGCTCTTGGATACGCGTAATCGACATCGCGTTTTGTAAGAACACAAGGATTTTAAAGTAGATCTTTAGAAAACATGATTTATCGTTTAAAAATAGCTCTGGATGCCCGCACACTCGGTAGAGTAAACGTTTTTCGACTGGAAACGATTCGGTTGTGCCGATGACGAATGATTGATTTATCAACGCTAATGGAATATCCGTGTATTCTGATTTATTTGCAATTCTGGATTCCTTTTGCTGACAACATTTTTATCCATATTTCAAGTCGATTAAAAAATGTTTTAATGTTACATGAAAAAAGATTCTATGAACATTGCAATTAGAATAAACTTGAAATAAGGATAATGGTCGAGTTAAATTTTATATTGTCATCCGATGCTCCGAATTTATTTGGTCCAACCTTCGGAGGCTACCATCTCGGAAATAAAATTTTAATTTCAAATCGCGTGACCGAATAAACGTAAAAAATGATGAAGTTTCGATAAAATCAGCCTTTTTCATTTGATTCATTTTTTCTTCAACGGATTATTCCCAGTTGACTTAGATTTTGGAGGAAGGCAAACGATAAAAATTCCATGTTCTTTTCACGTTGGGATCTCGACTTCCGAGGGCATCAAGGGCTTTGACTTCTGCAACACATAAAACATACTTTGTTCTCAAATTTTTCGCTCTATTGAATAACAAAGTGGCAAACGTCACGAAAAAAAAATTTATTTCACTTTAGTAGAAAACTCATCTCTAATAAACGAAAATGAATAATATTTAAAAACAAAGTGTGTCAATATAAAAGATGAAGAACATAAAAATTCAGAAAATTTACGAATTGACGAATTTCTTAATTTTATCTCTTTCGTTAACAAAAATATTCAAATCAAAACTCAAAAGAGCTCAAAAAATTAGAAAAACCAAAAAAAAAAAAATCACTGACAACATAAATTCAAGCAAAGTATTAACGTCCCACACGACGGAGCTGACGAACGAGAAAAATTTGAATAAGTTTAGCGATAACAACTTTGGGATCGAGTTATAGTGAAAAAAATCAAACAATTATACGCACCGCCAGTTCTGAGATATTCGCTAATCGGAGGCTCGAGTATAGAAACGGGAACGGCCATGTTGAGACGAGGATAGAGTTTTGTCTCGTTTTTCGCGATCGCGTTGCACACAACCATTCCCAACATTTCACCGTTGGACCATCGAACTATCGGACCACCGCTCGATCCACTTTGAACGCAGCACGTTGTACGTAACATGCATTCGTTTATTCCGGACACGTTGCCGCGCGTTATTGTTGGAAAACGAGATGAGAAAAACGGGAATCCGGCACTCGCAACTAATTCACCTAAACAGAAGCAAAAACGAAACATTTCACAATTTTTTTTTCTTCTACCCTATAAATTTTCCGAACATAAACCCTCTAACGGGATCGAAAACGACCGCGATATTTTCCTCAACATAGAACGTTTAATTATACTCCATTTTCCTCGTTTTTCCTCTATAACAAAGCGATTGGTGCATAATTGAATCTCATTTGATCGACATTTGTTAAGGTAATCTTACCGCGGCGTCTAGTTCATAGGATTTGCGTGAAAAAAAAATTTAATGCCGTTGTTCACAGATCAACTATCGGTCTAACAAAATTTCAGGGTCTGTTATCGACCAATTAAAAGAGACAAAAAAATATTAAAGATGTTCTTCGTGACGGGGATTCCCATGGTGACATAGCAAAATCCGATTTCCGGTCACTAAAAATATATATTAATCTTAGTGAAAATCCATAAGATATTTTGCAAAAACCAGATTTAAGTACTTCAACCTTGTAGCAATCCAATGGTCTCGGGGGAAAAAACGATTGCTGACCTAAGTTTTTATGGAATATTGAGTTGAAATAGAGCTTCCGGCATCGGACAGTGTTTTGACACTTTAGAGATGAAGCGGTTAAAACTATTATTCCAATTTTCTATGATTATTTACAAATTGTTATAAACGAGCTTCAATTGGGACAATTTTTAAAAATAAAAACCATTATTTTTACAAGTATCGAAAATTGGGAAAGGCATAAGTTTTGAATTCAGTAATTACTATGACCAGCTGAGTCGATAGGATTACCTTAAGAAAGTTCTGTTCGAATCTTAAAAAAGTGCCAGGTGCTCGAAATTTCAATAGCACTTTCTTGAACGTATTCTGCGTGTACCAGCAAAATTTGAATAAGATTGACCACCTACTTTCCGAAATGAAAAATCGTTAAGTTACCTTCAAATTGCACAGAGTCTTATGGCTATTACTGTTTTGATGGGGAAAATGATTTAATATCATGTAATAAAAAAAAGCGGTGGCCCACCGCAAATTCGATCAAGTATTGACCTTTATATTACAGTGACATGGGAAAAAAAATGGATCTGATGTACCACGTATTTCATGAGATATAACGAATTAACTTATGAACGAGAACAGAGCAAAAGAGAGAGAGAGAGATGGAACGAAAAAAAAGGAGGAGCTCAAAGTAGGAGCAGAACTTTCTGGATGAAAACTCATGGAAATAAGAAAAAGTTTCGAAAAAATGGATAACAGAATTTTTTGCCGCAAATTTGAATTTGTTAATTAAAATTTTTTAAATCACATTAAAGGTAATTTCTTTGCAAATTGGGTTCTTCATTTTTAACTTCGTAGTGGGGGTCTGGGCTTAAAAAGGTTCTTCTGGTAATCGAATTAACAAGCAGATACTGATAAAAAATTATTTTTTTCAATGAATACAGTTATCAGTATCATCAGAATCACCTATAAAAATTTCAAGTCCTCAGGGTAATTCGTTCGAGAGAAATTAATAAAAACAGATTTCCCGATTTTTAATATGAAATTCGCAAGCGCCGCATTGACAAACAGTTTCGAACGAAACTTCTACAAATGCTAAAAATATATACAAAGAACTTTTTTACGACTTCGTAAAATCCATTCGATACTTATGAGGTTCAGAATAAATTAATTTGTCTCGAAGAAAGAGGTTAAACACCCTAAACGTAGTGAGCCGACTACGCTAGTCGTGACAGTTTTTCGTTTTGACTTGTTCTGTTTAAGGAGGGTGGTGACCAAAGTTAAAATGTTAAGAAATTGATCAAATTTGGTGATAATGTTCTTCAACATCAAGTACGAATACACAAATTTTTCTACAATTTTCTTCTTCTTAGTTATCGAGTAATTACGCATTAAAGCATATTTCTTATGCCCGGAATGTATACCTATATATATGGAAACGCTATGCTTATACGCGTGAACTTTAGTGTTCAATTACTCGATAACTGTGTAGAAGAAAAATCTGAAAAAACTTGTATGGTCAAATTTGGCACTAAAGAATATGTTCACCAAATACTATAAAATTCTTAACTTTTTGAAATTTTATATGTTTTTAACATGGTTTAGCGTGGCAACATTGTGTCGCCTGTACTCAACCTTCTTAACACCTTCCTTAATATACATGAGTTTCGATGGATAAGAAAAACATGATTGTTCTAATTTTGATTTTGATATTATCATTATTGCATCCAAACTTTGAGTATACGCAAGAGCAACATTGGAACAATATTTTTCTATAATTCCATTGAAAAAATTTGAAAATCCAACCATTGAGGACTGGTTTTCGTGGACCCTTTAGAAAAAATTCTCCACGTGATTGAACGGAGGATAAAAAAAAAAAAATTTCAAATTCAAGTTTTGGTTCAGTTGTACGCAAAAAAGTACGATTTCCAGTAGAAAGCAGAAATTGATTTTTCGAAAGTTCAAAACCCATATAAGCTAGATCCATCTGCTTTTTATCGTTCTTTCAATCATTATTTTTTTCAGTAGTAATAAGTTAACGATTACAGCGGGGATTATGAGTTGAGTTTTATTCTCCAAGTCTATTTGTCACTGACCTCGAAAAACAGATTGATAGGTAGCGATCTTGATGGATCTCAGCATGGGTTCGATATCTCGTGGATCGAGCTTCAGTACCGCGACGTCGTAAGGCTCTTCTTCGGCCGTACGATAAACCAATTTCGCCCACGACGCCGACGACGTTGGTGACGACCCTGACGATACTGAATCGTCGTCACGACGAAGGACGACCTTGATCCGACTCTCTGGCGCCTGGAACCGTATAAACCGGTGCCCTCGTGTATTTGTGTTTTCATCATATCAACGCTCGGTTATTAAGAGAAATTCTGTGACAAAAGTGTCACTTCTATATTTAGTGTCAGCAGACCCTCTCTTCCTCTTCGCACACAAAGACCCTCACCTTCTGAACGACGTGAGAACATGTGATAATCGTCCCAGTTCCAGCATCAAATATTATACCAGTTCCCCAAGAACCTCCGCATTTCACCAGAACCAAACTCCGATCAAGCAAATCTGAAAATCCGTTTTTATTTTTCATCAAAATCATCAAAAATATATACGAAAAAATACGAACCAAGATTTTGACGTCTTAATCGTTATCTCTTTCATTAACTCGAGAGTAAATTATTCAAAAACATGTAATTTTTATCAATTCTGAAATCTGTTAAATTCAAGTATAAACAGAGAATCACATTTTCGTCGATTCTAAATTATTCGAATATTTATAGAATACTGCGTTTGAGTGACTTATTGAAGAATTTAAATTTGTGAAAATTTTCAATTTCGATCAATTTGAACGTCACAAGAGTATCTTTGTTTGCACGAATGCACGAATTGTTTATATTCATAACGATTGACACTGAAATTGTTATTATTTTTTTCATATTGCTATCTTGATAATAATCTTGAGAAATCATAAAAATTTCTTGTACGTGAAAAAAGTTGTAGTACCAGCGATTCTTGATTTCGATTCATCGACATTTTGATTGAGGCTTCTTGATCGCAATAAAGATCGTAAGCAGGGAAGAAGATTGGCGGCGAATGTGTAATCGACCCATTCACCTCGGCACCAACTCAACGGGGCAATCACCATTCCGCATAAACAGCTTTTTCTATTCCTAACGAAATACCAAAATAAACGTGTGTTACATCATCAAAATATACATTTCCGGAAGTTTGACTTATCACAGAATCAGACAGAACTCGCGATCCAATTTAATAATCGAAAATAATAATATTTTTACACTCTGAGGGACTCGTCTACGATTTGAAAAATCGTTTAATCGCAACTATGTGTATATCCATTTTCGAGTACCAAATTTCCGAACTAGGGATGGGGAGGGGAGCAAAATCGGTTCATTAAAAAAAAAAAATTTTTTTTCCAAACAATTTGACAAATTCTTAAAATTCAAAAAAGAAACGTTCATCGTGTTCCAGTAAAAAATTCTCGGTGACAATCGAAGGGAAATAAATCGATGTTGATTCTTGGAGTAAACGTAACATCACACCGTGTTACCAGATCAATTATTATCGGATTGAATCAGCAAGCATGATTATTCCAGCTAAAATTTCCCAAAAAATTGGAGTAATGAAAACGTACAAAGAAATTGACTAAAAAATGATAATCCATGGTCATGCTGTTGATATTGTCATGTTTCCCTGTTATTGATAAACGGAAAGAAATTGATAGCCCGATAAACGCATGTTTCGAGAACTTGTCATCTTGTCAAATCGCTTGGAAAGAAAAAATATTTGAAAAAAAAACGCGCTATGATAACATCGATAGTTATTATGCTGCTCTTACGTTGAAATAAACTTTAGAAGATTTGTCTGGATTTGGATTAACTTGCACTCCTTCGTATTCACTGTGCATTTATATGGCTTGAAAATCCAAATTTCAGAATGAAAAATAATCAGTAGTTTAGATGTATAATAGGGTGGTCCTTATTTGGGGTTGAAATTTTTTTCTTCGAATTCCCCCCCCCCCCCAGTTCGACTCCAATTCAATAAAAAAGACACCACGAAAAAGCTGGGGTCAGTGGGATGATGGGAAGTGGTGCCGGCAAGCCCGATCATCGTTTTCATTTTAAATAAATTTGTTTTTGCTTTATTTTGGTTACTATTTTTTTCCAATCTGAAAAGCACGTCGAGCTTTTTAACTGTAGTCGAAACCCTTGTCAATCGGCATTAAGAACAATTATTCAAGTATTTATTTAACAAATAGTCATTGAAAATTGAAATTGAGTCAAAAGTATTGGCAAATTCTGAGAAGTAAGCAAGTCGTGCGCCTACCTCCAATTTTTTAAATTGACTGTCTTGGTCGGTGGTACATTGTTTTCCCGTACACGTGGCGCATCGGTCACGGCTCAATCTGTTCTCGATCGCTCGTGTGATTCTGTCGCATAACCTAATAAACTACTCCGCGTTTTCCTACGGTTTTTGAAAAATTATTTGATGTTCGCTACATGTACTACTCGGACAAATTTGCTCTATCGATTAAGATAGAAGTGATCAATGATCGGTGACAATATAATGTTATCGACACGACCTACGTTACGTCAGAACATTTTTTTAATCCGTGATATCACCACGCAAATTATCGGAAACAAACTGCCGAGTATTTTCCAAGGTTTGAGGGTTTCATTTTACAATATTTGAGAAATTAAACTATCTTTACGGGAAAGTGCGCGATTGGCAATAAAAAAAGTTACTGTTTTTCGGGAAAAAGCTTGTTTACCCATTCTCCATGTAATTTTTCCAACTTTTCAATACTTTTAATTTCCTGTCGAATGGGTAAACGAGCTTTTTCCCAAAAAACAGTCGCTACTTTTATCACCAATCGCGCACTTTCTTGTAAAGATAGTTTAATTTCTCAAATATTGTAAAATGAAACCCTCAAACCTTGGAAAATACTCGGCAGTTCGTTTCCGATAATTTGCGTGGTGATATCACGGATTAAAAAAATGTTCTGACGTAACGTAGGTCGTGTCGATAACATTATATTGTCACCGATCATTGATCACTTCTATCTTAATCGATAGCGTAAATTTTTTGGAGTATAGTACACGTAGCGAACATCAAATAATTTTTCCCAAAAACCGTAGAAAATCGCGGAGTAGTTTTTTAGGTTATGCGACAGAATCACACGAGCGATCGAGAACAGATTGAGCCGTGACCGATGCGCCACGTACGGGAAAACAATGTACCACCGACCAAGACAGTCAATTTAAAAAATTGGAGGTAGGCGCACGACTTGCTTACTTCTCAGAATTTGCCAATACTTTTGACTCAATTTCAATTTTCAATGACTATTTGTTAAATAAATACTTGAATGATTGTTCTTAATGACGATTGACAAGGGTTTCGACTACAGTTAAAGAGCTCGACGTGTTTTTCAGATTGGAAAAAAATAGTAACCAAAATAAAGCAAAAACAAATTTATTTAAAATAAAAACGATGATCGGCGAGATGATCGGGCTTGCCAGCACAACTTCCCATCATCCCACTGACCCCAGCTTTTTCGTAGTGTCTTTTTTATTGATTTGGAGTCGAACTGGGGGGGGGGGGGGGAATTCGAAGAAAAAAATTTCAATCCCAAATAAGGACCACCCTAATGTATAATCTGGAATAGTTTAAACGACGGGAATAAACCGTTTTTTCAATTCTTTGGGGGGAAAGTCTTGTCCCCCAAAAAATCCTGCTTTACCCTCCACTCCCCTATATTTATTGAATAATAAAGGAAAAAAACACTGATGCATTTCTCGAGCCACAAAATCGTGGTATTCCGAGTCCGACTGATAAAGAAAAAGCCTTTAATTAATTTATATTTTTGGTTGGTTAGTCAATAAAAAATTTGAACTTACTCGGACTGAATGACGTAAATCGGAGCTCCCTCGGATCCTGCGACGGCATTTGCATCTGTCAGGATAATACATCCGTCATCTCCAAATACGTTGCTAACAATACCGCGTGACACAGAATCGATAAAAACGGGATTTCCAAATGGAGTCGAGAATATTTCGACGCTGGTACCACGTGGTGGATTAATCAGTGGGTGATCGATGCCTTCTACGAAACGATTCAGAACTCTTCGAACCCTGGAAACTTCTTTTTCTAGCGAATTATTTTTACGATTTTTTTTATTCAATTGTACAACCATAAAAATTGATAATAAAGATTTCTCATTTTTTCGAGTTTTGTCGAAACTCCAAGTGTTCAAAACTTCCCTAAACGTATTTTCCAAAAGCGGACATTTCCAGGCAACAATAATAGAACCTTCGATTTCCTCGATTTCCTTGTTCGAATTTTCCAGCGATTTTTCGAAAAACTTGGTTAAATTTTTTGTCGATATTTTTCTATCGTCTTGATCGATCTTGCGATCAGATAATCGAGCAGCTGTATGCTGTCGGTAAACACGAATTTTCAAATTCTCTCGCAGATTCATCGGCATACTTCTCAATTCGCCAACTGTCATATTTTCGATGAAATCAGAGAGTTTCGAAGTGCTCGTAACCTTTACATTGAGCAAAGCTCCGTGAGTCAGTATCAAATCGTCGCAAATGTTGAATCCCGAGGCTCCGCATCCCTCGAAATTATTCGCGTACGTAAGAGCAACGCTCGTCAATCCCTCGTCCATTCTTTCACGTCTTTGTTGGAACCTACAAAAGTATTAAAAAATCAATCGTTTAAAAATATTTAATTAAATTAAGAATAACAATAAATTCGAAAATGACCAAGTTAAAAGGAATAGTTCCGACAAGTTTGCGAGTTTCTAATATGCGTTTTATCTTCCACGTTACATTGAAACAATTCGGTCCAAAAATCAATATGGGGCGCATCATCAATTAAGGGATATCAATTTCAGAAAAATAGAGAATTCCGTTATATATCGCGTATATAGGAACTTGTCGTTGCTTCCGGTGACGCAAACAATGGCGTATGACGATAAGAAAATTAAATTTTTACGAGGGTTGTGACCTCGGTCTAATTGAGAACGTTATCAATCATGTGCACCATGTTCTTCGATGTAATTGTTATTACTCCTGTTCGTTATTTTGTTGCCTGTCTTTTTCGAAGATTCGACATAAACAATTATTTTTTCTTGAAAGTTCCAAGCACCAACCACCATTTTCTTAACAAGCGAATCGATAACAATTTCATCCATTGTTCCTCCTAAGATATTTTGTTATTTAACTTCCTCGGTAGAACAAAGTTATTCATTGATTCAATAGCGAATAACGAACAATTTTGAAAGTTGAAAAAAAATAATAATCCTTCTCGATTCGTTACCTAATTTTAGAACAAATCGATTTTTTCAGGACTAATCTGTGGAACTCAAAAAGACCCAGTTTTTCACAATTCAATGCAATTCATTTTGGTTTTCGAGTTAATAATTTCTCGTTGGAAAAAAAAAAAAAAAAAAAAAAATAAGAATCGTTCCTTCGTAGGAATCTCTTTGCATCTCATTTTATCATCATCGTCTTTCAGGATTCGATAAAAACACACGAACATAATGATAGTAATGAGAATAATAATTGGAAAATGGGATATAGACGAGAGCTATTTGCCTCGTTCAGATATAGAGACGAATATGGATTCAGGGAATGTATCTCGCGTCACTCATTGTGGTCTTTTTCTTTCATTCCGAACGATATTATTACTCGAAGCTCGGCCCTCGCTTGTAACAACATGAGAAATTGATCGAGATACATCGTTTTGGCTATTGCGACGTCATTGCTCAATTGAGAGAACAGGAGGGTCAGTGGTCAGTGAATAATAAGTGAAACGTGTGTACATTTATCAGATAAACATATCATTTTTGAATAAGAATGAAAAAAGTTGGTCGAATATTAATTTCAAATTTATTCCATATTTTCTTTATTTGGCAGCAATTTAATAGTCATTTCGAATTACAGTATACTGGAGTCTAAAAAAATCTTCCAACGATAAATCTTTCTTTAGATCTTTACGAAACTATTTACGTCTGAGAAACATAATTAATTCAGGCTCGAAGCTCAATTAAAAATATTTATAATACGATCTTAATCACCCGTTAGTTATAAATATAGTAAATTTGAATTCGCATCAATTAATTATTCTGTTTTGAGACGCAGTCGTCTCCGGGAACCCGGCATGAGCAATCGCTCGAACTAAAATGTTAAACTATTCACCAGGATGAAATATCCACGATATATCTTAGTTCGCGGAATTAAATAAAAGAGGCTCGAGAAAAGCAAAAATGATCGAGTCTTCGCGAGTCTGTTTGCATACACTACGTAATGGTGAGTCACGACTGACGTAAATCGCGGGCAGAAGCGTCGAAGAGAACACACTGGAAACGATCGAGAATGTTGGAAAACGGGGCAAAGTGCAAAGGAGCAAAAGGAGCAACGTTTCAATGATTTGTACGAGCGGGACCGATCGTTTCAAACGTAAAAAAAGGCGATATATGTTATTCATTTATTTCGTTATGAACTTTCATCAAGATCTGATAAATTAAAAAAAAAAAAAAAAAATTCGTTAAAATTCAGGGCATAATTGTGAAACATTTTGAAAAAAGCCAATCGCGTGAAATTGTTTTCTTGATACGCTTCAAATTGACAATCGTAAATGATGAAAAAAAAAAAATTAAATTCTCTTCCTCAATGTCACTTGAAATTTCAACATGATCTTCAAAATTTATTGTTCATTAATAATCTGATGAAAAATATACTTGTCATTGCGACCAAAGTATAGAAAGAGTGCGCGAAATTGGCTATTTCCTCGAATCATTATTGAACGACGAGAAAAAAAAAAAGCCGCAAGTTCGTAATCTTACGAAACAAATATCACGATTGGAAATTGTTACTGAACGAGGAAGTTGAAACGAGCCAGCGAGTTGTTAACAAGCGAAATAATGGGAGCAACTAAGAAGTCGTTAAACTATCGTCGTCGAACGTGGGAAAAACGAGAGATTCAAGGAAATGAGAACCGAAGGCCTTTTTTTTTAGACTCAACGTTATTTATGCGAGTATAATTCAATGTTATCAGGAAGTCTCTCGTGCCAAAAACGTTGTTCGGAAATCGTCAGTCTGACGCAAAAAATGGTTTCTTCTGTGTATTTAATAAAGAAAACGTCAAAACTGACAGAGAAAAATACAAGTTTTTATAGCATAGGATTTGACATTAACTTATTTGAATATAAGATTTTAGTGTCACGCATTCGAATCATATTTTTATTTGGCGTCAGTAGAGATAAATCCATTCGTCTTGAATAAATAAAGAGATGTCTGAGATTTGTGTTATTATTTTTTTTTCCTCTCAAACACACGACACTCCGGTACGCTAAAATCGGAGTTCGTCTTCAGGAAATGATAGTAATTTCAATCTGTAAGTGTATTCAGGAAGGCTAATCAGAGTATGGCAACTGAGTGGATTGTGAGTCTGCGTATTCATCATTCGGGATGTGTCTCGAGCTCACGAGCCCAACCACTTGATTCGCTGTCTCGATCTCTTTTTCTTTCGTCATTTTCTTAGAATTCTTCGCTCCTTTATATCCATGCGCGTACGAACACACGTGTCTCTGCTCGGAGCGTCTCTGTAGATCCAAAAATAGCACAGCGATTCAGGAATAATACACGGATGTTAAGAGCCTGGTAAAAATCGCCCATGGGAATATGATTAGAGGGCTGAAATGGGATGAGGGTTCCAGTGACTGCTCAATGATTCATCGATCGGCGTAATGAAAAAAAAAAAAAAAAAAAAAAACCAACGAATCGCTTCGTCTCTTCATCCACTTCTCATTCCATCTCGTAATGTATATCGAACTGCTCGAGAAAATTTCAATGAAAACCGCAAAAATAAATGAAAAACCTTTTGCAACGAATATTAACTCGCGATTCATTTTTTTTAATTATTCACATAAAAAATTCAAGCACTAATTGATATAATGCAAAGTGAAGTTATTTTTCGAGGCTTTCGACTTCTACGAATGCGCGAGAGACAAAAGAGGAAATTTTCGAAATTCAAAGGAGCTGAAAAAACCGAGTGAGTGATAAACTGGCAAGTTTGAAAATAAACAAATTTTAACTTCAATTATATTCTTATGAAAAAAGAACTTTTCAAAAATATTCGTATTAATGAAAAAAATGGGAAGAATTTCGAAACGAAACTTTCACATGAAATGCCTCATGTACATAGCGATAGGAACGCGAGAAAGGCAGACCGCTTGGCACCTAATCTCATGAGCTCATGAGCAGCTAACATACTAAGAGTTAGCTGCATTCGTACACGACGACGACTATATCCCTCCATCTCTATTTTCTTTAGCACTCGCGAGGAGCCACTGCTCATATCCTTTCACGCGTAACGCCGCTCTTTTCTTTGGCATATGCAACGAGCCCACATTTTAACAACTTCAGCACGAGCGAATGCATCTCGCATACACGCGTACTTATATATTCCTGCCTCGATTCCAATGCTACCGTGATTCTCACGCTATTTCTTTGAAATTTACACCCCAGCAACCAAGAATGAACAATCACTGGCGAATATTTACGAAATTAAACAAGAAAAGACTGCTTTTCTATGATTCGACATTTATCGTTCAACATATAATTATTGTTTAAATCCCCGCGTCTTCCGAAACGATTGATTTAATTATTTAGACGTTTTCTAAAATTATGAACTGCGAGACCGAATCTTCTAGACTTTGCTACAAATAAATGCTGCGAATTTTGTATGAATAAATAAAACGAGCAACTTTTTACATTGTTATAGATTTTAAAAGCGTTATAATTCGTCGTCTGTTCCGGTTTATTTGTCCCATCGGCGTTTCTCGAAAGTTGTGGCACGCGAGTAGTAAAAGACTCGTTTGGTCAGCCTTGGATTGTCACCGGAGTCGATCGAATTTTAGTACGTTAGGATCGATAAGTATTCGGACAAAAGTACAACCTGACGATGCCGATTCGATTAAAGTTCTAACCAAAAATAAAAATTCCATTTCTTATCGATTTCCGCATCAATCACAGCGCGCGGCGAACGCAAGAATGTTTCTGTAGCATAATCGACCGTTTTCAATAATTCGTTCAATAACTCGCGACAAGTTGTATTTCAGAGCTGTACTTTTCAGCTTTTTTAAAAAATACTTAATTCACTGAATCGATTCATTCAAATGCGAAGAAAAATCGTTTTTTTTCTTCTTCGTATCAAAGCTTACGACTAAAATTCTCGGACTTTGTACAGCGGTACGAAAATGTTTATTTTTTTTTTCTTCATTCAAAATTCGTTTGGAGAATGACTTTCTCTACGAGGAAGCGAAAGCTCCGCAAGTCCTCAAAAAACTTACTCTCATATGAGTTGATTCCGCGCGCATTCACCGCGATTCTTATCCCGCAGATAATATGAAAAATGTGTTCGTAGATGTTATTCGCGTTGGAGTATATAAGTGCAGTATATACGTATATCAGGATAGACCGGATGCATTATCATATTGTGTGTACGGAGAGCGGCAGTGTACAATCGTTTGCGTACACACAAATCGCGCATAATCGTGCAGGTGAGGCCTCGTCGAGTGGCTCTCGCGCTCGTTTTAATCTTACCGAGAAATCTCGATTCGTGCGACTACACGCCGCAGCATCTTAGCGAACGGAAAACTGAGAGCATATAAAAGGAGTGACAATAAAAAGGCAACATTGTTATTCGATTTGTCTGTATACTTTGCATTTCTCTGCATATTCTCAAAAATCTTAAAAGCTGCATAAAAAATCAACGAATTATAAATACTTGTATTTATGTGGCGTTTGTACACGAAAGCATATGCGTCTTGTTTCATACACGCGGGATACGAATGTTTTCGCTTGAAAAAACTATAATTCGTGCGAATATTCAAAGCTATTACCATATCACTTGACAATTGGTACGTGCCTTTCGACAGTTTTTTTTTCTTTTACTACGCGATACGAATATGTGAAAATGAGAAGGGGAAATTCATCAAGAATTTACCATACAACTGATTCTGTCGGCGAAAATTGTTGTTTTACGGTCCACGAATGAGACCGGGGCTCATATGAAAAATGCTTCGGGAATAAGAAAATGCCAAGATTCATTAATAGAATCAGTGCGGAGGCATAAAACATCCAACGGAAACGGAAAGATTATTTCGCGTGGAGTTTTAAATAGTATAAGAGGCTCGCGTGAGTCGACTAGACAGCGTGGCATCGAACGAAAACCGGTGCGTCAAGTATACTTTAATATATGTATAATAATATGTACACAAGCACACGGGCACATGCATACAGAGCTGTACAAAATTAAATCGAATCGAGCGAGCCTCTCTCTCTCTCTCTCTCTCTCTCTCTCTCAATCTTCTCGAATTATTTCTTCATTTCTTACAAAGTTTCGTGAATATTTAGTATCGCGGCATGGCGGCATCACCTATAAGCGGCTTGTAAATTTTTTTAAGGCTTCGTTATGACTTGAAAGCAGCATAACTATACTCGTGTCATGTTGCGGCACATAATCTCTGTTGACCATAAATTTTGTTTTTTTTTTTCTAATAAATTTTTTTTCTTCCAATTTAAGCAAATTTTTTTTTTTTTTTGGCTTTTTGAAATAAAAACAACTTTTTTATTTTATTATAAAGTTGACGAGTATTCCATATATTAACCGAAGTTTCGAACTGAGTCGAAGATCGCGAATCGCAATCGTGAATAATGAACATCGTGAAACAAAAACATACGTGAATGTACGAAAAACAATTCGAGTTCTTGAAATATTGAAAAACAAATTATTTTTCGAAAATGAAGAGTCAGAAAAATAAATATAACCAACATAATTTTGTCTCTGAAAATAATTAAGTTTCTCGGAATTAAAATGTTGACCAAAAGTAATTTGATTTTCGAAAAAGACTAGATTTTTCTTGGGTTAATTTCATTTTTTGTATCATACAATATTTGGATAAATGTAGTATATGAACTCGAGAAAAGGTCTGAGCGTGTGTGTAAGAGGGTGTCGCGCGCGCGATCAGGAGCCAACACGATTCTCGGACATGAACCCGTATATATATCAAGTTTATAATTACAAATTCCCGGTGTAACCTTGATGCAAATATGTGTATACGTTATATTTTACGCAAATAACTATATATAGTCGCGTTACACCAAACTGCTTTTCTATATACGATTAAATTTGAGTTACTCGAGCGTTAGAATGTCGCAAACGAATAATCGTGATGATAAGACGAGAAACGATCGACTTCGATATCAAACGTGCAAAACGAAATAGTACAATTCGATGAGTCATTTCGATCGCAGCTTTTAAAATTGTCACTTTTTCCATTTTTTTTATTTTTTCATTCATTTTCTAACGGACCGTTCAATGAATAAAAAAAAAAATACATTCTGATTAATCGATAAACGTATATACGAAAGCAAAACTGACTCAAAATGCATGAAATACATATGGAACCCAAAAACGATTTTCAGCACTGAAAATTCTGCCCACTTTAATCATTTTTCGATAAACAATCGTTGCATTGAAAATATTGTTATTACAATGGACGACATTGATTTATAAACCTTCTCATACAGATAAAAATTGGAAAAAAAAAAAAAAAAAAAAAAAAAAACGATTGTGAGGAATTCAATGGTTATGAGAAGAATGAAAAACTCGAGGCTGGAATGGAGGCGAGCGAGGGTCAGAATCAAGTCGTTTCAATATGAAACGTCTCGTATATTTGTTTAAGTGTGTGCATTTAACGAGAGAAAGAGGCAGAGTGTACGGTTTGGATTTGTCGGATGACTTGTTCGCCTAGACAGCGTGGCAGCGAACGAACCGCTATCATTATACATACATACATCCGTATAATACACATGTATACACATCCTATATCGAGTTAATATACATTGGATCAAGTTATAACTATACATAATAAAATCATATAGCGGAGTCAACTCGCGTACCGGGCAAAGGCGTAAACGCCGTAGAACAAACGTATCGTGAATGTAAGATACGCATTCCGGCGTGCCAATGTTCGTGTAGTCAATGCGCAACCTTGCATACGCTATTTTGAGTACATGCCAATGCTCGCGGTCGCCAGAGGGGGAGGGAGAGAGAGAGAGGGATTACTCCCTTTGTACGAGAGGCACAAATTCATAAATATTCATAAATTCATTCAAAACCGATAAATTTTTTCAATGCAATTATTTGAAAAAAAAATAAAATAAAAAAATAAATAAATAAACGTTGGCAACGAGCGTTACGAAAATGCAGTATTTATTGATGCATGAAAGACTTTTTTTGCCCGACGCTTGTATTCAAGGAGTTTTAACAACATTAATTGTTGTTATATTGTTATTTCTATGGCGAAGGACGAAAAGGGATTAGTAGAAATATAATTGAAATTATATCACTTTATATCACTCGTTTGCCAAATCTGCTCGTAATTATTTTGCTCGCTATATCTATACGCGAATAGTAGATATCATATCAATGAGGAAGTCTGATAATTATTGCGAAATCGTTATATCATAATAACCAAGTGTTTTCAATTCCAACGATATTCTATCCTCTGTATCAAAAACTAATCGTGAGATGTTGATTTCTTGGATCCGACCGTGAGAACGTTTCAATAGTGTCGATCGCTAATCAAATATCTTTCTACAGTTGTTCCGTCATCCTACATTCGTGTATAGACTTCAATTATCAATTAGTGTATAATATATAAATAAAATTTAATGAAAATAACTGCAGTTGGAATAAACAATTCAATCCAACAAACAATCAAATCTTTTCCGGTCCAAAATTGACAGTTATAACTGCTTAATAAATATCATACGTTGATGTAAAAAAAATAGTGTTTACCACGAAATTTTTTACTTCAAATTAAAATTATAGAAAATTAAAAAAAAAAGCAACGGAGTGTCTAAAAAATCGGAAACAAAGGACAGTTATATTTTTGATCGAAAAAGCATTTTCTCCGAAATATTGTTCATTATTTTGAAACTAGTCAAAGATTGATTGTAAAATAGCTCATAAGTATGTAAGAGTTGAAAACATATTTTTTTAATTCAAACGACGCTTCATGAAGATTTGTATCGTTGAATGTGAAAGGGGAAAGTGTCGAAGAAGGAGAGAGAGAGAGAGAGAGAGAGAGAGAGGGGGGGAGGGGGTAAGAGGGGGTAAAGAGGGTCAAAAATGCATAATGAAATGAGCATTTGCCAGAGACCTGTGCAGAATTCAATTTGCATTCCGTTCACAATGTGACGAATCGTTTTGCCGCTGGCATGAATCGGCGGTTTCACCGCGAATAAGCAATACAAGAAGCCGGGAATTTAAAACATCGTAAGCACGCGTGCACTCTTGCCTTTCGGATTCAAAGTTCTCCGCGAGTAAATTGTTGTGAATACGCGTCCTATTTAGATACAAGCACGTATTTACGTATGCTCCTACGTACACGAAGTTTTTTTCTCTTCTTTCAAAGCGTACGACGACGACGACGACGACGACGACGACGATACAAATCTTTCAAAGTGAAGGCGAGCAGATTTTTTTGTTGGTTCATAAGAAAAACGGTAGATCAATCGCATTAATATACCTCAAATGCAAATATAATAATGAACTATTGGAAAAAAGTCATTTTTTCGTGGACTATGGTGAACAAATTAAACGAACAGTAAACAATATGGCTCAACTTTCATCATTAAACTCGCACTGTTGTATTCATCGCGCGACTATTTTTTACGGGATGTTTCAAAACTATCGTCCCGAATGAATTATAGACGACGTGACGACATTCCTGGAAAAAAAAATTCTCACCCTTTTTATCTCTAATAACATTCTATTAATCATCCACAGATACTGAATTCAATTTTCTATTTACTGAGAGCTATTCTACGGTTCGCCTTGTACGGGATCTGGCAATTGGTAAATAAACGATCGTACCGACCGCGCGATCGGTAGTTTACTACCTTTGGGTCATTTGGGCCCACGCTAAAGTCAATATTTTCCACTAAATTGACAGACTTTGAATCGCAGTGGCACAAATCGTTTGCTCGCGACATTGAGCTCTGTGCCATTCGCTTAAAAGCAAAAGTCGTCGAATTGTTACGAAACTATTTCGAAAAATACGAATCCTTTGGAAAGTTGTCAGCACTCAAGCTGCTTGGGTCGTAAAGACCCATGGCAATAACGAGCAGGCATCGAGACGGTATACTAATGTTATCGAACGCAACGGAATAAAAGGATGAAAATTTGATTTGTAAAAATATGTGTCCGATCTTTGGTAAATCCTGTAGAAGTTGAGGACAGTTCTCCATTATTTTTCCATCGCTTTACAGAGCATTTCTTCATTTGGAATACTACTTACGAATGTTTTTGCCGAGTCGGAAGACCCTCTAAGGGTCCTTGATCAACGGGGGCTTCTTCTTGGAAAAGAAAGATAAAATCACTCGTTTCTCCCTCTCTCTCTCTCTCTCTCTCTCACTCTTCGATGTGCGCTCGTTATTATCTAAGATTACAGAGGTACTTCTCTCTCCCTCATTCATTCTCTAGCGTCTGTGTGTCGTGCGCGTGTTCCGTTCTGACGACATCCAGAGATACCGCGGCAGAGGCAGGGACAAGAGAAAATGAGCGACGCGTTACAATTAGGTCGCGTTGACGACGCGAAGGGGGATGCGAATTGATGCGAGGAGAAGGTGCGCGCACGAGATGAAAATTGTCTGTTCTACCCCTCTCTTCTTGTTTATCTTCGGAGGTGCGTGTGGGTGTGTGTTTATAGGCAGTATCACATGCAGGAATAGGAAATCCAAAAGCAGACTGAAGCAAAATCTTGTATAGCTTTTCCAAAAAGTTTTATTTCCCATTTTACTTTTTTACAATTCTATTTGTTGGTCACCATTTTTTTTATTCATAATGAAAAATATGCTATTTCATCGGTACGCTGTGGTTATTCAAAATATTTTCAATCACTGTTAAATAAACGATTTTCTAATAAAAATAATAAATTTGCTGAAATGAGTTATCGACATGAAAATGAAATAATTTATCATTCGTACAACTGCCAATGACTGTTGTATCTTTAGAGCATTGAAATGAGCAATCTCTGAGAAACTGGACCGGCGAAAAAGGATGAAGATGTATAATAATGACGCGCAGTTATCAAGATAAGGCGTCCTTTGAGTGGAGTGAATAGATATATAGATATATAGATGAATCTATAAGAGGCACTCTAATAGCATAAATTATTCATCTTCGTCTTTCCCTTTATTTCAGCCCTTAATGAAGCAACTTTATCATTTTGCGAATTTTTTGAAAAATTTCTCCCTCTTAAAACGTTTATTTTCCAGAAAAATCGAGCAGATCGCGACTCAATGAGAAACTATGGAAAATTTGCTCGAATAAGTGAAAGTAAATGTTAAATACAATAAAGAAAAAAATTGCACGACCTAATTCAGATTTAAAATCGTAACCCAGAAGTTGAATGAATTTTTTTCAAACATCAAGGAAAATCATGATTTACGAACCTTTTAACATAAAAATAATTAGTTAAAAGGATCGATCAGAATACATACGGAGAAATGTAAAAATTGAATAGAAAGCAAAAATAAGTAAGAATCGCCTTAGATTTGAGATAAAATTTCCCATGTATGCATACCATCCGGTCACACATACCATGAGAAGAGAGAAAAATATTGCAAAGGAGTGAAGACGTCGAAGGGTGGTGGAGGATCATGTTGACAAGCGCGTATTTTTTACTCCCCCTAAAACTCCCTACCACCGATGCTCAACCCCTCAAAGCTTCGTATCTAAAGAACGTATGGACACCCGTCGTGAAAAGAGTCCACTAAAGGGGGTTTATCAGTCCTATATATTAGAGATGTTACGTCGTTGAGCGTTCATCACAACCCTGCGAGAAGTCGTCACAAGTATATCGAGTACATTTTCTCGACGAGTGTTTTCATCTTGTTCCTGGCATCTTGTTCTGTTCATCGTAATTTGTGCTTTTCGAATAAACTACGAAAGAAACTTGAAGAAATACTATCACGGTAAGTTCGTACCATCTGTTACACATGTAAAAATGAAATTGTGATATTTGTAGAGACGTCGAACTTGACGTAAAAATAAGGTTGCTGAATTAAAGTAAAAAGCTGCAAAATTCTATTAATTTTGTCGAATATCAAATACTGTGTTCTTAAACTGCTTTTTTTCACAAGTGGATCAAGCTTGAGTTTGTTTTTGACGAGAAAAAAAAAGCAATACATTTTTATGCAAAGCTAAAACGAAATTTGGATTTCTTTACTCGAAACTACGAATTCGGAAGATTTTTTTTATTTCTCAAAACTCAAACGTTTCTCATATATCGTATATTCCGGCTTTGCTAGGAATCACGCCAATCTGCGAAGCTCTCGTTTCAAGCTCATTCGGTATTTCAAAGCTTGTCTCAACTCATGCTGGTAAATCCGAATCACCCGCGTCATAAAATTAGTTATACAGATATTAGTATATATTTATACGTATACAAATGAATATAGTGATGATTCGCGAGCCGCGAGGAAGCGAGAGAGAGAGAAAGCGGTTTCTTAGTGGATCTGCGTCCAGCTGTCTGCCCGCTCGGTCAGCTCGACTAATTATCTCTTAATTCGACTCAATTGCTTCTCTCTCTCTCTCTCTTTCACTCGGCACGAGCACACGAATGATATCACAAAACTCGAAGTCTTGCGCCCCACGCACAAATTAATGGGCATACGATCCGTTTTTATAAACATGAATTTTGTATTTATCAATATGCACAGGGTTTCCATGATGTTAGGAATTGAACGAAGTGAAACGGCGAGCCAATGGATTCACGATCGAAAAAACTAATCTACTAGTTATCGAATCATTTTTGCTCCAGAGAGATGAATTTTGTATTTATCAATATGCACAGGGTTTCCATGATGTTAGGAATTGAACGAAGTGAAACGGCGAGCCAATGGATTCACGATCGAAAAAACTAATCTACTAGTTATCGAATCATTTTTGCTCCAGAGTCATTTCAAGTTTTGTATCTGTGCTAGAAAATATTTAGTGAATAAACTAAAAATATCATTGAAAAAAGGTTAATTTAAAAATTAGTGTCGGCTCATCATAAGAAATAAGACATTTTGAGAATATTTTTTTTAAATCGAATTCATGAATCTCAGTCTTGAGTCTCTTTCATAGGAATTTTTATGAAAAAATCTTTAAGATAGACACTTATCTACTGCAAACAATACATTTTTACCAAAATCGAAATTACATTGTAGTCCAGATTCGATTACACTACTTTACGATCACTCTTTCCATATTCTTAATTTCATCGCTTCGATCAAAGTAGAAAATTTGGTACGATAACTCGTTATAATCGCGAATAAAATGTAGATTTAAATTCTACGAAGAAAAAAAATTTGAAAATGGCCCAAAAAATTAAGTTACTCCGAGATCGGTTAATTCATGCATCTTCATTCAATCGATCGGAAATAGGGCTTTCGAAATGATTTTTATATTATCGTATGCTTTTTTTCAATTTTTTATATATTCAAACATATATTTATACGATGTAAACAGATAAGAGGCCTCGGAATCTCCTTCGAAACACATGCACAATGAGGCTTTTGCGGCCGGTTGATTAATGTCGATGCAAGGAAAAATGCTTCACGAGCGATAAATTACTTAAGTTCAATCAGCCGACATCGGCATAACTGAGGTTGATGAAACCGCGCTCTGTCTTTTTCTCTTCAAAGAGCAAAACAGCGTATCGGCTAATACATCTTAGTCGCTACAGTTTCTTTGAGTCCTCTCTCTCTCTCTCTCTCTCTCTCTTTCTTGCTCTCGTTAAGTAGAAACATACATTTGTGTGCTGCACATTGTGTTCGACCTAAAAAATTCACGTATATCGTGAATTGTTGTATGATCGTAAATCAATAAAACATACGTTACAGATAATCTAATTCCAGCGGTCCTGAAATATTTAGAAACTATCGAGAAATTAACAAGTCGGACTCATTCAATGACCGCATTTATAAATTCACTTTGACGCAAGCTGTTTTTGATTGTCTATCAAATCGATGATGATAACTGTTTTCAGTTTGGTAATCTAAAACGTTTGTCAGAAATAACAATTTTTCAGGATGCAAAATGTCACCAGATTGATAACAAAAAAAGTTGTTCATTGAAAAGTGTGCAAATGATTATTTTGCAATTGAAATACAATAAAGAATTTGCAGTTTTTCACGCGATTCAACAAAACCATATTGGACATTTTCATTCGAATTGATGTCTCGTCAACGTATACTTGTATATGAGTTTTCGTTGACGCGTGTAGCACTTTTGAACGACACAGAAAAAAGGGTTAATAACAAAAAGCGTTTCTGTCGCCGAGGACACCTTTCCGAAAAAAGTGAACAGATTGAATTCTCTAAATGAAATCCAGAGTAAACTGGTTCGAGTTTGATGTGAGAGGAGATTTTACTGATGATCATGGTGAGGAGGCGATAAAGTCGCGAATCCACGCGTACATATACATCAACACACGCGTAGACGCACATGTAGAGATACGAAACGTCGGAGGAGAACGTCGTTTCGACGATTATTATATACACGTGACCGAAAGCTCACGGTTAATGCCTGCCTAGAATTTCTGATGGACAATCTCCATTAGGTACACCTCGTGATCAAAACGACTAATTCATTTGTCCTCGAAGTATAATTTCCTGCGTAAATTTTTCATGGTCCATCCATCTTGGATCCTCGACATCGGTCAAAATAAATAATCTAATTAAAAATCTTTTTAATATTACATTTCTATTGAAAATCCAACTTTCGAGTCGGGAGTTACTTTGAGTTCAGGCGTCTGATTATTATAACGTCAGGATAACATTTCATTTTGGGTCGAATTAACATAGTGTTGCTAATTAAATTCAAATGATTTCACTCCTTGGCAAAAGCGTAGACATCGACTCAACTAAAATTCGATTTAAAAACAAAGAAATGTATTTTGTTCACCGGATTATTCACGTTGTAGGTCTTTGGAAATGACAAAGAAGATTAGTATAATGGATGAAAATAAACAAACAGATCGAGCTCAAAGCACGACGAAGATAAAATAAAATAACCGAAACGTAAATTAAATATACTATATTTAACACAACTCGAGAACGGTTGATTGAAAAATATTTTAATGGCGAATTTTCCGGGTGCTGTTAAAGTGACAAGTCAAGTGAAGTGTCATGTGATACGTATACAAACGTGTCCTGAAGTTCTGAATTGTTGATTCACGAAAGCGGTTTACTCCGCTTTCAGGACTAACTTACATATATTCTGAGGTAACTCGCAGTGATTTATACATTTGGTTATTCTACATCGTATAACGAATTATTACAAGTATTTTTATACTCTCGTTCCAAATATATTATTAATTATTATATTTCTATAATACTTGACAAAAAATTAACAATGAATCATATTTTGCTTAAAAATCATATATTTACGTAAAAATTTTTATATGCTAGAATACAAATGTATATAAAAAATTATGATTTCATTAGTTCTTTCTTCATATATATCAACTTTAATCATTTATCTCACTTACTCGCAATAATCTTGAGTGGTTGACCTCAAAGATGCCACCCAGAATTTAAAATTAGAACTTTCGTCACTCCTTTTCATATAGTTCTTTCATACATATAAGACATTACATGTCAGCCTGTGCAGCACTTTTCGATCGTTCGAATGAATTTGAAAAAAATCTCGACCATTGATCGAGAGGCGCGTCATTTTTGTAGGTTTATGATGAAAAAAGAAATCGAAGCGAAACATTCGTCTTTGACGTGACATTAGAAGTGCATAACATTTTTTCAGTCATCGTAGCACAAAAAATCTCTGATTTTTTTTTCACATAACGCGGTGATTCTAGAGATTCACTCAATGTTTTTCTCACCAGTAGAGAAAGTCAGTGAGCTCCAGTCAGTGGATACCACCGGGCACTTCAAGTTTCAAAACATTACTCCAAATTAGCTGTGAGAATCGGACGATTTTCTAAGACGAAAAATGTTGGAACACGTATTTGTTTATTTGCTGCATAGAAAAATAAAAAATTGCTTCTTACGAGAAGAGTTCAGGGCTTTGAATCGTAAAAGCGGACCGAATTGCTTTTTATAAGTGAGACGCATTTCTCGTGAAAGTATCGAGCAGAACCTGTGACCATTTTTGAGCAATACGATTTTTCCAAGTCTTTCCACGATAAAAAATGGTACACCGTACTTATTTCTTCAATTTTAGTAATTTTTTTTTTTTTTATCCATTCGACTTTTCTCCAAACATTGTACTTCTCAATGTGTTTTCGTTTGAGAACATTATAATTTCTCTGCAAATATTCGCTGCCACTTTTTGCATATTTTTCTGCAGCAACAGGTGATAAATAGTTAGAACTTTTGCAAAAAAAAAAAAAAAAAAAAAAAAAAAAAAAATTGGCTTTCTTCGAAGTTACAAAATTGTTTCCATTTCATTTAGCGCCAAATGGAGATACATAAGCTGAGAATAGGCGTTTTTCGTTACTAAATCTCATTTTTGTGCCATGAAAACTGAGATGTGTATGTGAGTGTGTATGCGCCTGTTTATGTTTGATTGTATCATACGTGTGAGTGAGTATAAGCGACTGAGAGATGTGAGAACACCGCGGACATACTGAGCGATCCCGAGAATTCGTTACGGAACAGCCCGAAGGCGAGCTACTTTCCGTTCTCAGGGAGGCTGCAATGTGGACTCTCGCGAGTTTATTTATAGCCTCATCGCTCGCGCGCAAAAGGAAATTAGCGGACGAAGAGTCTGTATTTTGTGTATCGTGTATATATACATAGGAGGTTTATTCTATCAACTCACGAGACAAGAACTCTCGTCCTCAAGTCCTCGATCTAATTAAGTGAAATTTCTTTGTTAAATTTTACAAATACCGAGCATATTTCAAATTTTTCAACTTTTCGGTATTCCCATCTTTTTTATTATTCACGTTGAAATTTCAACGCGATGTATCAGCAATAAATGATTGTGAATGAACAGCAGTTTTAAAATCGTTTTCATTTACCAAAAATTCTATCATAGTATATTCGATATTATTCAAATTCACTTTTGTGAATTTTAATGCGACTGTACATTTCTTTACTACTTTCAAAATTGCTTTAACTTTTTTCTTTAACGCCAAATTCATCTCAACTCACATACTAATGGCTGACGCTAAAATTTTTATCAGGAACAAATAATCATATCAATCTTATTACAAATCGGAGATGCGAACATCGCTTGACCGTGTCGTTGAAGATAGTATAATTCATGACCTATTTTTTTTACCTTCTGACGCATAATCGGGATTGGTTTTGACCACATCGTATTTTTGGCCGTAAAATTAGTTTTGCAGTGACAAACAGACTCGTCCACATAAGAATATCTTCGTTTTAAAATAACGAATAGAATGATGTACGATAAATTTAATTTCGTGAAAAAAAAAACGAGTTGACGAAAAATGCATTTAACAACTGAACAATTCAGAAGTTCGACAAAACCCTCATCTCTTTGGCATTCCAACTGGGGTCGAAATCAACCGCGAATCTGAGCTCTATAGGGTTAATAGAATAGTGGCTATACATGTGTCGGTAATCTTGTAACGAATGAAATGAAGCCAAAAGTCGAGAGTGACACGAAAATGTTGAATACCGTGAATTTTCGAAGTACCTTCAAATCCAATGTTTCCGAGCCATTAAAATATGGTTACGAAATAATGCACACATCAACTCAATTTCATCGATAACATGCATTCGAATTGATTAATATTCTCCACAAAAAAAAAGAACAATAACAAAAAGATTGCCACAAGAATCAATCAAATTTGTCCAACATCCAAAAACAAAACATTATTCAAATGGAACTTTCTTTTTTTTTTGTAATTTGAAGGCAGAAAGTCAATTAAGGAGTTTCGGTACAAAAGGCAAAATGTTAAGAAATTAATCAAATTTGGTGATAATGTTGTTCAACATCAAGTACGAAAACACAATATGTTTTTCAAAATTTTCTTCTACTCAGTTATCGAGTAATTACGCATTAAAGCAGATTTCTTATGCCCGAAGTGTATACCTATATATATGTGAACGCTATGCATATACACGTGAACTTTTTAGTCTTCAATTACTCGATAACTGTGTAGAAGGAAAATCTGAAAAAAATTTGTATTGTCAAATTTGGCACTAAACGAATATGTTCACCAAATATTATAAAATTCTTAACTTTTTGACAATTTTTTGTGTGTTTTAATATGGTTTAGCATGGCAAGATTGTATCACCTGTACCGAAACTCCTTAAGGGAATCGATGCGACGTGATTTTCATGCATTCGGTTGCGCCAATAACCGTAGTATCGTTCGTTTCCATGGTAAGTATGTATGGGTAACTTTAGAGAAAACGGTGTGCCTCAGCGAATGCTGTGACTGACATATGACCGAAGAGGCCCTATAAAGCTATCACCTCCTCCTCCTCCTCCTCCTCCTCTAAAGCTATCACCTATACATTTAGATGCACGTCTATACAGATGTATGCACATAAGCCTGCTTGGGTGAATATATATGTGCATTAATGGGTATGCATATATACAAATATATACTGCCATTCGTGTAAAAGGATAGATGTGACATGTGTGCGTGGGTGTTTGTGTGCGTTTGAAGTGTCTGTGTGCGTGTACACAAAGAGGAGAGGTACCATTGCGTCTGCAGCATCGAGAGAGCCCACGGACAGTGTGCTCTGACGCGTTGCGTGACGCGCGAAACTTTTATTCCTGTTGTTTCTCGATCGAAGTGTGCTATACGTCGCTCCAATATGTCACTCTTCTGATACTCTCAGGATTTTGTTACTCATAAAAGTAAATAATATTAAAAACAAAAGTTTCGCCGCATCGGGAGAATTATACTTCGAAAGCTAGCATCGGAAAAATTGAGGGCATCCGGGGGGAGGAAAAAGGGAGGAGCGAGCCAACTTCCTGTCGCGTGACAAAAATCCTTGAACTCGATAATTCACGCGTTTACGCGAGCAGGATTAGAAAATTCGATGGCAAAATGGTGCGGTGAATGCGCGGGGTAGATCGGTACTGCCGAAGGCTGTCAGGAATCAAGTTGAAAAAAAAAAAAAAAAAAAAAAAAAAAATCGGTAAAAATCGGTACTATTTTCATTTTTTTCCAACCTCTCTCTTGCCTATCTTCGTATATCTCTTTCTCTCCGGCTATTCCGAATGGAATAATTGTTTTTCGAATGCAGTCTTCGTTTTGCAATATTTAACCAGTAATTTTTGTCTCTCATTGAACCATCGATTCGTGTTATCATTTTTTGTTTTTTTTTTTTTTTTTACCTTTTTTTTTTCTTTCCCTTTGAGCCAAGTTGTGGAGCGTAAAACCGAACGGATATCGAAGCGTGAGAAAATCGACTGGACGGACCGGCACGCTGGCATAACTGCCAGCACGACTGGCACGGATACAGACATTAAAGTCATCAACGGGACGCGCGCGCCCGCGCGTTTGCTTGCTCGCGATGTGCTATACGATAAAACGCGGGTGTATCATGTATACTCGGTATCATAGCCTACATGTGTATTTACGCACACATACACACGCACGCACGCACGCAACACACACACACACACACACATATATACATATGCATCGAGAAGAGTCCCCGATATCAAAGAGTTCTTCAACGGGGGCTTTTGTCCTGTGTGCTCATCTCTGACATGAGAGAGATCGACTATTTTATATGAGCACTCCTCTTTCTCTCGATCTCTTTCACGCTTCAGAGTCGCATGGTCCGGCCAGACCCAGATAGACCTACTCGACTCGATGATTCGTCCAGAGAACCGCGCCTCCGCTATTACTTTATCATATATATTACCTTGTAATATGTGTACATAAAATATATAGATATATATATATATACATATATCAATGAGATAAAAATTGTATTTATATATAGAAATGTATATTTTATTTACATATTTTATTGAATATAATTCTTCAAACAGGGCGTAAAAAATTCGTTTGAGATTTTACCATCGTGCTGTGATCGTATGAAAAGATCGAACAAAATCTGCGAGTGAATAAAAAAAAAATGATAAGTCCCAATCGTCGAGTGATCGACGATATTTGAGGTGACTTTCGGAAGGATTTTTATTAAACTCATTTATTTTTTGCGATGGAGCCAATCCCTCATGAACTCAATGAATTTATGAATTTTCGTAACAACGTCGGTCACGAGAGTGAAATCGGCTGAGCGAACGACGCCGCTTTTTCTCTTTAGGACTCTCTCAAGTTAATTGTGGATTAAAGGGCCCCTGCAAGTGCTGTAAGTGTGTTGAACATGTATATATATCTATATGTACTTATATTTGTGCAAGAATTTTCATATAAATATACACATAAGTATATGTATACGTAAAGGTAGATATGTATATCGGGCGGCAATGTTGAATTGCGAGTGCGCGAATCATCGAACTCGATCGCCTCGTGCGCTAAAAGTGAAAGAAGAATGCGAGCTCGTATACAGGGTGTCCTTTTTCAATCTTTCCTCTCAAATAATTCTCCGGATTCATAACAAAAAAAAAAAAAAAATTAAAAAAATTAAAAAAAACTATGGAGCAAAAAAAATCTCGTGCCTTGCAAGGATTTTATTTCGAATGAAACTCATCGATATACTCGTTATCAATGACCGGAGTTTCAAACTGTTTTTCAAAGAAGAATTCACATCTGTTTGAAGCTAATAATTTATTAATGTCTATTTTCTTATACTGTCATCTTATTCAATTATTATCGTTCGATGCTCTAAAATAGTCAGAATTTCTTCACTTCGATCAAAGCAAAGATAGTTGCGGATGTTCAGCATCATTGCTACAATCTCATGTTGATTTGACGTTTCTAAACTTCAATGAAATGATTTACATTGTTGAACTCGGCAAGAAAAGGCGATGCTGAATTATCTCGAGAAGTTGACCATGAATAACTCGGGTTTGAATAAATCGAAAGATCGACTTGGATGATAATCATGCGCATATTATTTCTTCTCCGAAATATGGTTTAGTGCCTGTTGGAGAAACATTCGTTTCAAAATTGGTGCATACTTCGCGTAATTTCAGCACGGGAACATCAAAATCGGACACCCTGTATGCATATATGTAGGCATATATATATAAATATATATAGAAAAGATTTTTTCTCTTTTTTGCTGAGACGTTACACGTTTGCCCGCGAGCACGACCACGTTTATATGTGCTCTGGCCACCCGCTCTCGCCGCCATCAGAAGAAGAGAGAACGTGGGAACTGAATTCAAATCTCTTCCCCTTTTCACTGTCCCTCCACCTTTCTCGCTCTCTCTCTTTCTCTCTCTCTCTCTCTCTCTCTCTCTCCTCTCTTAGTTTTTTTCCCCTCTGTTCGTTTTTTTCCCTCTCTTTCTCTGTTTCAACAGCGAAAAAAGGACTACACTGCAATCCGCCGTATTTTCACGAGCGACTGTGTATCTTGTGCTCATAACGCACACGCTTTTATCTCTCCCTCTCGCCCCACTGGAATCAACCACCATCCACGGAAATAAGGTGAGCCTTCGTAATTTTAAAATACTCTCATAGTCTTTGGCTAATCTTTCTCCCCAACGAACACCAGCTCTTGCCTACATAATCACCTGCGATATTTCCAGAGTGATTTGTGACTGTAGCCTTTTATTGAAATTTCAATCAACGTTTTTTTGTTTTTTTTTGTTTTTTTTTACGAATTTTCATGTCTTTTGTAAACTCGTTTAAATTTTTAGACAGTTACGGAGATAAAATCGAGTGATCGAATCTCCTAAACTATCATGATGAGCGACCTGCGCGATAAAAAAATTCGCTAAAAACATGCAAGATATAACCCAGGATTTTACCATTATCTTGAATGGAGCGCCTTTTCAACGGTCGGTCTCTTATGTCTTGAAAAAAACGCGGTGGAAGTGTAGGATTTCTGATCGATTTGCGGGGAACGCAGACCAATGAGTATGGGTGCAGGATTTTAAGATGAAGTTTTCTATCAGAAATAAACAGGAATCGTACCGAAGAACATTTTTCCGAGAAGAAAGTGACTGGACTCATAGAATCATCTAATTTCTCATGGATCATGTCCAATAATGCTATGTCAGGCGTATAATTCGAATAAAACGTGCAATCAATTATAACGATGCAATGTTGATCGCGTGCCGAGAAATCCGATAATTATCGACTCGGTTTTTTCCCAGCAGTCGAGAAATTATGTATCGATGTCATAAAAAACCTCGGACAGAGTCTTCTTGATTTCCAGCTAATGAAAAATTTTCGCAAAATCTCGTGCAGTTGATTGTTTTTTCAAATGCCATTATATGAGCGTGTGACGATTCGGTTTATATCATGCACGCGGTTTCATTCCAAGATTCAGCTCTTTCGACGTTTCTCGTATGGAGTAAAAAATTGCGTCATTCCTGAGGCGTGACTCCGGCGAAGTATATGATTATTAAAACGGTTGAAATCGAATGAATTTATAGCTTCGAAAGGGCTCGAAGTGTATTCGATGACGAGAGTTCTCGGGAAAAGTCGCGTTTGTTAATAATTTTAAATAGAACGAAAATGTATTGGACGATGAGGATGCAAAGATAGAAAACGACGATCGCGTAGTCCGTGAAAGTCATCTGCTAACTCAGAGTCTCGAGTCTCGATTCTTTCGCAATTGTGGCACATAATCGTGAATGAAAAAAAAAAAGAACAAAATTGATTTCTATCAGCATTCTTGAGAAAAACGAGTCCATACCGTTAGGATATCGTACGATGTGCAAGTTTCGCGTGATCTCTCGACTCGTCGGCTGGCAATACCGGAAAAAGTGGGAGAAATCATGGAAAACGCGGATAAGAACGACACCGGCTCTGTTTTTTTTTTCTTTCAATAGAAAAGTGGGTCCTCATTTCTTTTGTGCGGCTTAGTAAGTCAACCAAATAATCATGACATAAACAGTAACAATCATAATTGTAATATTAACTGTTCAAAGGGACTCTATTTTATTTTCAAATGAATATTCGACGCTCCACTAAAAAAGAAGAATAGTCGAGTCAACCAAATGGCTTCGTGAAATTGGTCGAATGTGATATTCAGTTCCATTAAACAGTTGTTCCATGAAATGAAACATATCTTGGATCAATTCAACAATATTCAAGACAACAAAATTCTTTTAGTTGATTCAATACGTAACTTGTTTAGGATAATAAAACTGCAAACAATAGTTTCGGGTGGTGATCAAATATCGAGTATAAATTTCACAAAAAGTCGTGAAATACGTAAAAACTTTCAAAAGCATTTACAGTCAATTACATTAAAACCCATCATCGGAAAATCTTTCAATTAATTCTCAGTACAGTTGTTATTATACTAGTATCACTGGACAAGGATTACGAAAAAAAAAAACAAATGAAAATCAAAAATTTGTGCGAAAAAATGCTCAATTTTTCGGCACAAGGAAAAAAAAACATTAATATTTTTAATACTATTTAAACTACAAGGTTCTAATTAGTCGAGATCGAAAGAGAAAAAAAAATTAAAAATACGTGAATTTAGATGAAACTTTGAAACGCTTTAATTCAGTTTACATTGAAGAAACAATTTTTGGGAACAAGTAGAATCACGGTTCTTCTATGGTAAAAGTGTCTTGTGCGACTCGCTTCGTAATGTACTTGTCTCGAGTCGCTACCGCGACTCTTGAAAATAATTCGTGCAGTTGAATGGCTTTTTGAAAGACCGAAATATTTCATTCGACGTGTTCAATGCGAAGTCCTGGCGAATTCAACTATACTCTATTCTCAGTGTCCGACAACCGAACCTAAACATTCTACACGAGCAAATTTTTGAGCGAATATTTTGAACGACATAAACTAGTAAAAAATAGTGCATGATAATTTAAGTCTATCGCGAAATGCTTTTTCGTTCATTTCGCTTTTACATGTGAAATGTCAAAGAATTCATTCAGCGTGGTCAGTACTGCTGCTATATATGTATTTATAACGTTTAATTGTAACCGAGACCAACGAATAATTGCACTTAATTGATTCGTGCTTCTTCGTTATATTTTTTCTCTCTCTTTTTCTCGTTTCACGTCGAGAAGCAAAGTATGTGACGCAAAAGTGATGAACTGCCTCTAGAAAATTCAATGGTCATGAGCAGCATATGACAATGATTGTACGTATTACGTACGAATGGAAAATGAATATAGTAGATCAGTCGGAGGATTACCATCACTTTTTTACTGTCATATTATCATAAAATGAGAAAAAAAGTGCACAAACTGCACACTGTTCAAATGGAGTAACATAACTTTGAGTCACCTCAGCCAGAGGCTATATGAATTTGGGCCGAGCTTCGTGAGGTGTCCTGAATCACTGTCATTCTGAGATAATGTTTTGTACGTTAAATTCACCAAGAAATCGATTAAAACATTGGATCAAGTTTCAGGAAGGTGAATACCCACTGTTTTTTCAATTCAATCAGTAAATCGATCGATCAATGCAATCAGGATGTACTTCCAGTTTTACATGAATTTATAAATACGAGATGTCAGTAATTTGAACTTACATAAAACTATCTACGTACCTGTGCGTTTGCAAATGTGATAAAATAGCAGCTCAAAGTGAATTAACGCGTGAAGAAACTAATCGAGAGAACAAATTTAATGAGAAACTTTGGTCGAAGACATGACGATGACGATTCCGACGATGATGACGGACGGAAATTCAATACGAAGCCTTGAGTTAATTATACGTTTGCTCCGGCTTTTGAGAATACGCAACGAAGAAGATTAGAGTTAAATGCACTTTGTTAATAATCACGGAAAAGACGTATTCAATCTGTGGAAAAAGTTCTTTTCCACAGGAGATGATGACTGTTCGCAGCACTATACTTCATTCTCATCGAATCGATCTTTGAGAGAAAAATCTATCCGAGACACCCTGCCCATCGATTCATTCGGTCGAAATATGGAACAGATATCCTTTGAAAAAACCTAATCGAGGAATAAATTCTATGCAGGGGAAACGAAAAGAGAAATCAAGCTCCGAAAAACTGTGCAAACTCGCGTTATTTTTTAACCAATCACGAAACATACTTATTCCAAGTTTTCCTCTTTTTTTTTTTTTTTGAAAATGAAAATAAAGAATATCAACAAATAATAGTCGATGAACTTTTCAGAGTAATTGACGATTCGAAACTCAAAATGATAGCCTTATCGTCATTGCATCGATTAACGCACATCGCCTGCCGAATGCACTTATCGAATGGATTTTTAGACACGAAAAATCACATGATCTTCCTAAAAAATGACTTTTTGGAAACTTCGAGATTAAAAAAAAAAAAAAAATGCAAAATATGTTGCACTAAAGAGGTATCTGTCAGTCCGTAAGTGGCCTGAACCTCATCCAATTCATGCGTCTCCCCTTCTTCGCGAACCGTATCTCTGGCTGTTCTCCGCTGGAACTCGCACGCCAACGTCCTTAAACTCTTGCGGTTGATGCAACGAAAGCCTCGGTTGCGCGCACAAATATATCGGACGATTATATGGAGCGCCACATGGCGTCGGGCTCAAAGTCTCAAGAAAGAATTTTTGCACTCCTCATGAGAATAAAAGCCGCTAACTGTTTACCTCGAGATCCTATTCAATATCGATTTATTAGATTATATTTTCCATAAAAAACAAATAATAAGTGAAAATCGCTTCCAACAAACAACAAAATTTGCCACAATTAGATCGCGGCAATCGTTATTTCAAAAAGCTGAATAATTCGAAGATCTTTTTTTTGTTTTTTTTTTTTTAATCGAGTGAAACCTCAATAACTACCATACGAAATATTTGATTTTAACGTCGCAATAAATACTCCAAAAACTGTCAATCCGAATCTTTCAATCATCGCACTAAATAAGCTGAAAATGATCGATAAGAAACTTCGTAAGACCGTGTTTGGTCCCAAGAAGATCGGTCCCAGTTTCCAGCAGCATCCTTCTCCACTTCGCTTCTCTAACAAAAAAAAAAAAAAAAAAAAAAAAAAAAATCCAAATTCGTCTCCTTCAAAGTTCCCGATAAGATAAAGAATCAGCAATCAGACACGATAAATGGCACCTGTGCCATTCAAATGAGAGTATGAAACATTGTTTTGTATGAAAGGTGTCGCGTAACACACGAGTTTGTTGTAAAATCGGAGAAGAAGAAGGATGAAAAGAGAGCACAAATATAAGAGAAAAATAAAAGAGAATGAAGGAAACAAGAGAAAGAAAATCACGAAAAAAGAAGAAGAAGAAGAAAAAGAAGTAGGAGGCGGAGAAGAGAGAGAGAGGGGGGGGGGGCAGAAAACTCTGGAAAGAGTAGGGGGAGAGACCGAGAGAATCCGAGAAGGGGGCAAAGGGCGAAAAAGAGGGCGATAGAAGGGGCGGGGGGGAGGTTTAAAGAAGCAGGCGCGACGATCGGGAATAACACGCGGGGGGTCTTAGCCGGCGATCGTCCAGGCTGCGGGATGAAGAGGGGGTACAGCAGCCCAAGGAGGCGGGAGGGAGGGGAAAAGTCTCGCAGGAGCCGCGAAACCCGATTGGTTCGCGCCTCGGCCATATTATAAGCGACTGCAGTCCGCGCTAGTTAATGTTAGCTCGAACCACCAAGAGAGTCGCATCTCTCAACCCACAGTTAATCCACAAACTTACGGAATTGTTATACATATATAAATATATATACATGTATATATAATATATATATTCGGAATTTTCTAAAGTCTGAAAAAGCCCTTGAAAGCGAAGCGATTTTTCATCTTGGTGAAAAAATCCAATCGCCATAATCCAAGCTAAGAATATCCACGAGACTAGCAAAGTAAAAAAAAAAAAAAAAAAAAAAAAAAAAGCCGGACTCAAAGGACCGGCGATACTGCGCTAGCGTCTCGAGCACGCGGTTCAAATCCATTTCTTTTTCATTGTTCGTTGGTTCGTGAATAAAGATCGTGTGCTCGGGGAGTGAGCCCGAAAAAGTGTGGAGGTAATCGAAAAGGTTTTGTCGCGGAGATCTCAACAGTTCGAATTTTGGGCAAAATAACAAAATAATAATAATAATAATAAGTGGGAGGATAGATTGGGGATCAGTGCCAGTGAACCTGTCGGTTGATTCATAGTGCACCAGTAACCGGGCGATCATAAAGAACTCGATAAACTTCGAATTCACTCAGTGCCATCTCGTCGAGGGATACTCCAAAAAACAAAAGAGAAGAATAAAAAAACTCGAGGATACCTTGATTTTTTGGCTTTCGTTCATTATTACCAAGCAAATAAACGAGTTTATGAAATGCTTGCAACAATGGAAGAAATCACTGTAAGTTTTTCCTCCAGATTAAAAAATAATAAAAAAATAGTAACAATTTTTGTCAATCATATTTTTGAGAAATAATCTAACTTCTCTCGTTAACGCTTGTTCATTCAGCGTTGAATAATAAACACTCGTGTACGGATTTGTGAAGCAAGGTCGATGAAATAGGATATCTGCTTGCGTCAAAAGTATAGAAAAAAAAAAAAAAAAAAAAAAAAAAACCGGCAGATAAAATACGAACGAGGCGAAGGATACTTTATTCGTGATCTATACTTTTTTTTCTATACGGTAGCGTAAGATCGCATTGGCGCGAAGGTTCGAGTGCGTTATGCCCTCTCTATCGACACACACGCACGCACGCACACACACACACACACACACACACACACACACACACACACACACACGCACACACAAATATAGATCATGTGTATTTATCAGCGCAAGGTGATTTCGTTCGGTTACAACGAGAGACGCGTGAATCGTTAACTCAAAGAAATAAAAATACCATGGCAAACGCTCGTCACAGGTGTAGTGAAACGCTCTTTTATTCCGCTCAACAGCTACTGTGGGTATATATTCATTTCTCATTCACCAATTACCCTTTATCGGTTGAAAACAAATTTATTATAATTATCGAATAACAATAATTCACATGCAAATGACTGAGAAAATGAGGCAATATTAAGTGAAGAAAATTGCTTCAGTAATTTTGATTCGTTTTTCCTGTTCAATGTAGAGATTATAATTAATCACTCAAAACGTTTATTTGTGTATTCAACGTCAGAGGAGTGAAAGGCAACGCTTGTAATGCACTTCAGGATTACCTTGATCTTTTTAACCAGCTCGAAATAATTTTTTATGCATTTGGTTACTCGCTTCGACGTTTTTCGCACTAATTGATGTTCAATGTTTGATATCTATGGATCAAAGAAGAGTGAATTGGATTATACGAATCTTTTTTTATGGTATATCGGCAAAAATTATCATTCGCAACTGAGTTAAATCGAGTTTAATGCTTAATGAAAAATTGTCCGCGGTGTTAAAGAATAAGAAAAATAATAATTCGTTGGTATAGACAAAAACTTGAGAAAGTAAAAATTGCATCGGATTCTCGAACGAAAATGATTACGAAGCAGACGAGCTGACTTATGAATTGTAGAGCACCAAGTACAGACCAAAAGTGGCGGCTATGGAAGAGCAAGAGTGATGAAAAAGTGAAACAGCCACCTGTGGCTCTCGTGGCACACTCGGCAAAAGAGTGGCCTTTTCTCGAGAGCTACAAGAACACGCACGAGACCCTTCAAATGAAAAGAAATTAATGAAACAAAACCTTTTTCTTCATAGCAAATCAAATGCAGATAAAACGGATATGAAAAAGCTTAAAATTCATTTTAATGTATCAGAAGCAAAATAATGCAGAATAAAATACTCGATTTTTAATTCGTCTCATATAAAATATTAGTTGATGGTAGGTTCGAGTCGGAACACCGAAAGTTTTAAGATATTCGATGTTTTTAACGCATTGAAAATGTTGCAGCATCGTTATATAATGAATGATCAAACGATGCCTCAATTTTTCATCGCAGATAATTCTATCCGTAAATAATGAAATGAAATGAAAAAAAAAAAAAAAAAAAAGACCGATACTTTACGTAAATACGTAACGAGCGAGTTGAATGCCGGAGCAAAGCATACAATGGAAACAGAAAGCAAATAGAGGGGCTCCGATGACTCGACGAGTCTCTCGAGGTAGCCCGGGGGGTATTTTTTTTTCTTTCTCTCCTTTGCGAATGACTGTAAGCCTGATTCTTCGACAGAATTCTATTTTTGGAAACAATCAATTACTCAATGGGGAAAAAAAAAAAAACGAATGCGAGGAAAGGGAAGTGGTGCTGGGCATCGGAGGAAAAGGAAAAAAAGACTCTGCTTATTATCGCCGTTCCTGAATCTCATTCCGGGAATGTCTTCTCGCTTTTTTTTATTTATTGCTCCCCCACCTTTTCTTTCGGAGTTTATTTTTGAACTATCTTCAAACTACTGTCTTACGCCCTCCACCGATTTTCTCCTCGGCTTCCTTTGACAATCCTCATTTTCGCTTCTCTTTCTTTTCTTCTCTACTCCTACGATGTAAACGTTTTAAACTAACACAGTATTGTTCCGCTCGTAAAAAGACGCAAAAAATGAAACATTCCCTTTTTCTTTATGCTTTTATCGTCGTGTTTCGCTTCGGTGCTCGTCGTCGGTCAAGCCGCGTCAGAGTTTTCTCGTTCATGCTTCCGGGACTATTTATTTTTGACGTTCTCCGAAAAACTGTCAATCAACATCGTTTCATGCCTTTTTTTTCATCTCGCTCTTGTTCGTTCGCCAATTTTTTTTCCTCCACTTTTATTTTCTTGCGGTATTTTGGGCATTTTTTTTCCTGATTGCTCCGTCTCAATCTTTACTAAATTATTTTATTTTCGGCTTAGATCATTCCGAAGTATCAGAATTGCGACGATTCGATGATAAACGTCAATATTATTTGACAGAATACAAAAAATTAACCGTCAATACATTCTTCACAAAAAAAGAAGTGCTGAGTGATGTCTGTTCCCCATACCGCGGTGCTTGTTAATGTTAATCTTTTCTTGTCATCGACGTCATTCGTCCGGATGTATGTAACTTCTACATGCGCGCCAAATTCGTCACGATTTTTTCGTCCTCTTCACTCAATGTCGAAAAAAAAACTTGGAAAAATAATCATCAACACCGAGAGTAATATCACTGAAAATACTGACATATCACGCGTTATGTTTTTTTTTTTTTTTTTTTTTTTTTTTTTTACGATACTTCGATAATTGTGAGAACGAAACGTGATATATGAAAAAATAAGAATGGAGATAATCAAGCTGAAACTCCGTTGTCCTATAATATGTCTACATCTCTATGAATACGAAAAGTCCTGACCGACTGACTCATCGCGACTCCAGCCTGAATTCTCGGACCTAGAAACTAGAATTTCGAGAGTTATATTCTTTCCGTGACATTAGCATCTGAAAAAAAATGATCCTCCGAATGCGTGGAATGAGTCTCAATGGTTAAAAAGCGGTGAAATACTTTCTTCGATAAATACACAATCAAAACAAAAATATTTGGAGTGTATAAAATTTTCAAGAAAAAAGAAAATTCTGAGCTTAGCAAATATAGCACATCCGAAATAGCCTCAAAAATACGCACCAACTTCTTCCGACTATCATATGGAAACTTCAATTTTTTTTCTACGATTCGTTACTCGTTAAGCAGCGCTTACACCGATTTTGATAAAAGTTTATTCTGCTCGCTATCTCTGTGACAAGATCCACGAAAAATCAAACTGAATCTCAATCAAGCGTAGGCGAAGGGACGTTGATAGGAGCATCTTTTCATCAGCCTCGAATTGAAGAAAAGCTTTTAAATTTTTTCAACTCCCGCGAAGAATGAAAGTTGAAAAATATCGAAACGAATGTCAATTTTTACCAAAAATGACTTTGAATACATTCGTTCTGCCCATTGGTAGAAAAATTTCGAAAAAACACGAAAAAAAAAAAAAAAAAAAAAAAAAAAAAAAAAAACTATTTTACGAATTTAACGACTCCACGTCGATGAGTCAGCCGGGTCTGGTTATTTAATTGTATAAATAAGCCCGGTATTATAAGTATGGCAAAGATAAATGTAGCAAATTTTCGAGTTTTACACGGGGGTCAAATGAGAGCAGTTCCGTTGAAACGAAAGCGCTAACGAGCCAAAAAGTCAAACGACGCCGGCAAAACTTCTCAAAGGGTATCCAACTGTCCGTAACTCGGGCGACGTTCAACGGAAGTGAAAACGCATTTGACGCAGAGCGTTTATCTCGTTAACATTTCTATATAATTTATAGTATGCCTGAATATGGAAAGAAAATACCTTAGAAAAAAAGCAATGTGCTATTTGGTGTATTGACCTCTACCCAACAGATTCACGCTATACGCAAATATAAAAAAATAGAAAAAAAAAAAAAAAACATCGTTCAGAGACTCGAACGACGCTCGTTTCAGTACTTCTTCTCTCGTCTCTCAACTCATTCGTTACCAATATAGTTTTACTATGTCATCATCATTCTACAACGAACACTGTCAACAAACTCGAACTTTTGACCTCGTCCCACGAATTCCATCGCGCGTCATTTTTCTTGATTGAAGAACGTTAGGAAATTTTTGTTCTTCTACATTTCGTTACTTGTTCCTTTTTCTTTGAAATATTACCAATACTTTGAATTAAAAAAAAAAAAAACCGAAAAATTCATCACTTTATTTCTCTTACTTTTTTTTATGAAGAATTCAAATAAATTGAGGAAAAGAATTATGACCGTCTATAGATTCAGACAAAAAGTATTTCGTTAAGAACAAGAGAAATCACTCTGACACATATGCTTTAATCTAGAGTCGTGAATGGTAGCGATGCGAGACAAGTACGTTTATGAAAGAGAGTTCGTTCTCCATCTTCTCTTCACCCAAGCCACTGCTTTTCCAACTGTTTTCGAAAACTTTAAAAATTTTTTAGTATTCGATAAAAAATAGTAGTCGATAAAAAAATTAATATGTATAGGAATGACTGTTCGTAATTCAACTATATAAGCTCGAAATTAAGCTACTGATATCTGTTAAAATAAAAACATTTTTGAATTCCAAACTAAATTTTCAGATCCTCCAGATTTCTTCTCGATCTTAGCAAGAGTACGCAACTTACTGAAAGCTTCCCAAAGTTTCTCAGTGATGGTCAATAAAAAAAAAAAAATAAATAAAGTTATAGCGATTTAAATTAGTGAGTTATAGCGTTTTCAATATCATTAGTTCAACACTACCTGAGCGTCACAATTAACGGAATAAATAACAACGAATTATTCGAGGACCCCGTTAAGATATGTATACGACAATGTTTAAAACGCGTGTAGCACCATAGCAGACGTATACGTATAATTGAGACGAGAAACGAGCGACAATACGAAAGTGTGACTTTATGATCGTGTTAATGACTCGGCAATAAGACTCTTCTGAATGTATGCGGTTCGTCGAAATCATCGTTGATTATTTTAAAATGGATTAACTATACGAGTGGTACCGAACAAGATGTTAGCTATCTCGTTTTATAGCACCAGCAGCAAACGCAACAACCGAGGGAGGAATCGCCTGCGCTATGAGCTAGTCCAGTCAAGTGGCGCAAAACTCGCTTCTCCCTCTCTTTCTCGTGTTCGTAATTTTTATGTGTTACTTTCATGCACGCTAAATTACGGATAAGCCACCCATTTGTGTACTACCTGTACACGATGAGAGAGAAGGTAAGGTTGAAACGAATTGAAATGCCGGTGTCGGTCGGTTGAAGGGGGAGAGGGAGAGAGAGAGAGAGGGAAAGAAAAGAGTGAGCGTAGCCTCGATGAGAGAGCTGCTAAAGACGGGGAAAGGCTATATTGGTTTGCTCGTAATGTAATGCAAGCAGCGCGAGCAGCAGCCCGTGTGCGGACGCCAAGCTGTCTGCAGCCTGCCGGAACCCTTAACCCCCCAGCCGCACTCATTCCTACCACCGCACTGCCTGTCTCGCGACCATTGTCCGGGAGTGGGGTAAGAAGGACGCGAGCAAAGGTGGGGGCAAGAGGGAAAGAAATACGTGCTCGAGGCTCAGGGGCTCGGGCTCGCGGCGGCATGAGCCACAGTACGACGAACGAGTCGCGCAACCGAGAGAAACTTATCGAACTGGCTGTGTGTGCACATGTGTGTGCGTGTGTGCGTGCGTGCGTGCGTGCGCGCGCGCGCGCTCGCTCGCGTGTGCGTGTGTGTGTTCCTCTCACTGACAGCCTCCGATGCGGACTCTGATGCCGCCTCGCGCGCCGGCCACTTTGCTCCTCACATGTACATTATACCTACAACAAGATCCTTCTTTTTTCTTTCATTTCTTCCCCGAGTGAAGTTAAAAGTACTTCGGTTACTCTCTTTCGGCAGGGCAGCGCGTTAGCCGTTAGGCTCTTGTTCTCATGCGAGCATTTCTGCTAGACTCGTAAACATAAATTGCACTTCTTAAATTGCTAATCCAATTTCCACTGTACATTTTTCATGTTTTATTTAGGCTTCGAAAGATTTAAGACTATTGTATGATAGATCACTTCGGACAAATATAATCAAATCCAAGAGCGATCCGGCGATTATTCGTAACTTTAATGATTTTTTTTTTGCACTTTTTTTTTGTTTTTTTTTGCACTTTTGCTTCGCGCAGATCTCACGTTCTAAAACAACTATTAATTCCTACCTACATTTATCGAATCTGGAGAACAGAGGGGATCTCTGTTTCAGCAAGAATAAACTCAACTCTTGGATCTGACAAGACGCGAGAGAACGAAAAGTACATGAAGATATATATAGAGGAGGCGTTTTGTAGAGAGCTTTGATCCTCTTAATGAATCGTTCTCTCTCTCTCTCTCTCTCATCACATATATCTATTTGCCTCTTTCTGGCACTTTCGAAGGGCATTCTCCCAAGATAAAAGTTAGTCTTGATCGTGTCCCGGTCTTTTGGATCTACGGCGGGGATAAAAACAGTGGAGGCTCTATGCTCGTTTAGGATTGTGTGTCGAATATAACACCCAAGAGCAGAAGATTTCAGCCTCGAGGGCAAACGAGTATAGCGCCTGTGTTGAATCTTGAGCTCACAAATCTTTTTTATTTTGCATGTGTCCTCTTGACGAGTGTTTCTCCTTGCTTATTGTGTTAAGCCACACTCAGAGAGGCTCTGAGGCCTGATGCACTCGTGTATAGTGCCATGTGCGAGGGAGCTTCGGGAAGCGACACGACCTCGTCAACGTTGGGTTCCAGTCTCTCGGGTGTTGCAATCCAACGGACTCTCGATGCAGCGCGCTGCAGCGAGAAACATACACCAGTATAGACAACTAGAAAGAGCGAGAGAGAGAGAGAGAGAGAGAGAGAGAGATCGCGGTGGGTTCGTTGACACCGCGAGAACGTCCGCGAACGCTCGACCATCGATGCCCATACGATACATGTTTATGTGTACACTTTATGTATGTATAACGACATATACATAAAGAAATCATTTTTATCGTACTACTCACTTTTCAAATGTTTAAAATATATATTTCACGACCTTTTCTCGGCCAATGCTCGAGGAGACGTATCTCGAGGGACGAGCCACTGCATGCATACAATTTTTTTTCTTTTTTTCCATACTCGCACTAAATATGTTTCTCATGGGAGATAAAAAATGCTATTGGAAGGACAACAGTCAGATTTCAAGAACCTTGACGAAGTTTTAGTACATTTTACTTTCGGTATCGTTGACGATGAACGAGATATTTGGTCCGAATACCGAGGATTCCATTTTTTCGTTTTTTTTTTTGTAACTATAATTTAATTGATAGCGAATCGTTTAAAGACGTCAAAATAATTTTGTGATTCCGTAATGAATTAGGCGTATTTGATTATTTATAAATATGAAAATAAACACTGGATCAATGAAAACTGAATGCCGTCTATACTACTAATTTGTAGAATTAATCTCGAGCGAATCCTCGTAGCTGTGTCATAGATGCGATCATGTGATTGAGTGAAAATTTTCTTAGTAAGAGTTTCGAGAAGAGAAGGAAAAAAGGGATCGGATAGAAAAAGGGCGACGACGAGAGTTGAAGAGTTGCCGAGACGTGCGCGTGTGAGTGCGCGCGCGCGTGTGTGTGTGTGTAGTTGAAGTGTGTACACTCCGGACACGCACCTGTTGAACTTCCTTTCAGAGGTTCGAACACACACGAGCACCCGTGCGTGCTGCCACCACAAACATGCGTACATAAACGCAGATTCATGAACTTACTAGTTTTTCTATATTATTTTCCAATTCCACGTGACTCTCTATTCATCGGTGATTTATACGTGCGACACATTTGCAAATACATTCGCCCGCCAACACCTGCTTCGAACGACAAACTTATTTAGAAATCGACTATTGCAATTTTTATTCCTGCTCGACTGATCTTTATCAACAAAGGTTGTACATATTTACCTTTGCTGTTACGGTCTATGGCTTGAATGAAAAATTTTGGCGATTGTGGGACTCTCATTAAGACGATAGTAAATTACTTGGACGACACGTCCCGGTACGAAGGAAGCAAGGAAAAACAAGAAAGAAAAGCTAATGTGTCGGGAGGAAAATTTTGTGAATAGGAATAACCTCGATAGAGAAGTTCTTGAATGTTCTCTCAGCTTTCCTCGGTATTACTGATGCTTACAAAGCCGTTCACTACACCGAATGATCTCTTTTACCGTTAAATTTTTTTTTTTTTTAATTTATCTTCTTTGGGATACTTAAGGTAATCATTGTGACTTTGGGGGTGATAGGGGAGTATGGGGCAAAACGGACATTTAACGATTTAAGCAAGTTGTTTCTCGAATTTCGTAAAAAAAAAATTTTTGGGGTAAAACGGACACAGCCTCTCAGAGCCATAAAAAATGGAAAAATGACATTATTCGTATTTCAGACGCTAGAATCGACTGTTTCCGAATGGCATGTGAACTCTGTAATATCATGTAAGAAATGTGGCCAATGAATTCTGGATGTAAAGAAGAAAAAAGATGCAAATCCTGAGATCGTTTTTGGGCCAATTTTTCGAGTCGTGCAAAAAATAAATTTTGGGTGTTTATTTTGATCTAAAACTTGAACTTTTCGTGCATTTTAACCTAGAATTCAACAATTTAAGATAATTTAGGGTCAGAATATGGTTTTGGATCCGAAAAAAAAAATTTTTATAAAATTTACATTTAACGTGTATCCGTTTTGCCCCCCATGTGTCCATTTTGCGTCAAAATTCACTAATTCAGGCTGATTTCGGGTAAAAATATAATTTAGGCTAAAAAAAAATTTATAAATTTTATATTTTTTCAGATTTAGTTTCTTTTTTCCGTTTTGTCCCATATTCTCCTGCTAGTCGCCAAATTCAAAACTAATGCCTATCCCAATTTTTGATGCTTGTAAAAATAATAGTTTTTAATACAAAAATTTGTCCCGATTGAAGATCGGTTATAACAATTTGTATCTAATTACAAAACTGAAATAATAGTTATTTCAGTGACTGGCGTAATACTCGACCGCACCGATGCGCACGGGTTTAACCTCTTCATCTCTATAAAGAGTCAAAACACTGTCCGATGCCGGAAGCTCCATTTCAATTCAATATTCCATAAAAACTACGTCGATAATCCCCTTTTTCCAGAGACCATTGGATTGCTACAAGTTTAAAATCCTTAAATCTGGTTTTTGTAAAATATTTTACGGATTTTCACTAAGATACAAAGATTTTTAGTGACCAGAAATCGAATTTTCTTATGTCACCCTGGGTATTCGTCACGGAGAACACCTACTTTTAATAATTTTTTCTCTCTCTTAATTGTTCGATAACCACCCTAAAATTTCCAGAGAACAAGCAATGATCTACACTGAAAAAAAAAGTGTTGCCAACTACGCGATGAGGTTGAGCGATTTTCGTTCTATGTTACAGTTATATTACGTTTAATTAATCGCCCGGTAGTTGATCCATGAAAAGTCATGTCGTTGAGACAACTACGGGACGAACTTGCCACTAAATTTTGATTTATTCAAGTTGAGCTTAATTCATATGATGCAACCGCACAAAATGGTTTCATTGAAAAAATAACAAAACTTGAGACACAGAATCGATGGATTTGGAATAGTCGCATCGAGGGTTGCGCAAACAATAAGTTGCGCAATTTTTGGTGCGCCAGAAATCCGCTAGAGGGCAACGAGCGGAGCGCTCTCGCCTAAGCGTTGCATGTCCCGTGAGCTTATAGGACTGCGGAGTTGAATCGTACCTAAATAATCACTCTCAACCATGATTGTTGAGGTGATAAGAATATTTATTTTTGAGATTCTAGAAGAAGTAAGACCTCATCGGTATAATTCAAGAAGGTTGATGAAAAATGGTTTTCATACGAAATTATATGAACATGAGCAATCTTCTTATTCATCATAAAGTGTTATAAACAATACCATTAAGAATATCAAATAAAATATATAAGTGAATGAAAATCAATCAAAAAATTCCAATAATTGTACGCTTTGAGTAAGCAATGCAATTTGTTTAATTCAAGCATGATTGTAACAATTGACCAAAATACTTTCGCCAATTACCCGAGCAATGCGATTATACTATTTCAAATATTTATTTAATTTCATTCAAATAATACCTTTAATTCTGCCAAGTGTTTAATATTTTACTCAAAATTGCGGGCGTAGTTGACCCAACGAAATCCCTTTTCAACTACGTGCGGAGGTTACGTCAACTACGCCATTGGTTTCGCCGTATCCAACCTCAAGGCGTAGTTGAGTCAACTACGCCTCCGTTCTCAACACTATGCCTTTTTTTCAGTGTATGAAGAACGGCATTAAATTTTTTATGACCTAGCCACCGCGCAAGAATTAGTACCTTATTTAAGAAAATCTCTTTCTCTCTGGTTCCGTTTCGATCGCAAAAAGTTAGCTTTGGTGATTGCGCAGTAATACGCGTGTAATTGTAGCAATGTTTGAACAAAATATTCCCGCGACGTTAATGATGTGTATGACAAATCGTTAAAAATACATTCGCTCATGATTTATTAATTGCAGGATCATCGTTTGACAAGAATTTCATTTTCTCATTGATCAACTCTGTGTTTGTCAGGACGTAAAATTAATTATCTTTTTGTTCATTTCTAATGCTTCATCAGTGAAAAAAAAAAATGTTCGACGTTGATAGAATTGACTACAAGTATCATTCGCATTTAGTATCGGTCTAAATTCCATAATAAATTTATCAAAATGGATCAATAACTCGCAGTGATAGAAAATTTTGCACTGAGAAACAAATTTTGTTCATCGAACAAAATCTTATTTAGTTGGACGGAAAATATAATGGATTAAACTTTTTTTTGTTTGAAATGGCAAATGATTTCGTTAATTCAACAACAAAAAAGGTGAATCCATCTAAATGGGATTTGTTCGATGAACAAAATTGTTTTCTCAGTGCGTTTTCTTTGTACGTTCGATCCGCAATAATGACTGAAAAATGTTTTTTAAAAAGACGAGGTCTGCAAAAAATTGTATATTCGATGAGATCTCTCGTACAAAACTCGATTGGAATCGTTTAGCATTTAATAACGTAAAGTCCGCATAGGTTAAATAGAATTGTTCTTATATATATAATTATCTTCCTCCTGATTGACGTCATTGACTCCTCCATTTAATTTTTTTATTCATCCTCTCAATATTCTTCAGTCTCTCGAAACAGAAAAAAAACAGTAGTAACTGATATACGTGTATGAACAGAGTACTCGTGTACGATTTTTTCAAAACTTTAATGCTGTAACATGCGAGTTCGGACGCTGATTTTGCGTTCAAAACAAATTTTTCTTCTTTCCGTGCTTCTCGTTAAATGAACTGTTTTCGTTCTTTCCATACGCTTCTCCTTTCCATTCATTTTTATTTAACGCACACACGGTAGAGCAAAAGCAAAGCGAAGCAAATGTGATCTACGATTATAACAATCAGAGCAGCTTTATTCGTGTCTTTTTATTCGAATAAATTCTGACTGTATCAAGTTCAAATGAATGTATAATCGTTTGATGCAAAGCGTATGACGAGATACTGAAACAAATCGATGAGTATGCATTATAAAAAATAAGGATAATTGTGCGTGTGGCTGGGTGCGTGCGCGACCTTATGCGTGTGCATGTTTCAGTGGAACGTCAAAGACGTTAACCGACAAGAAGAAAATCAAAATTGTTGAAAAAAAAGCATATAGAGGTGGCGGCAAGTACATGAGACGATTTTGAGTGGTATGAAGAAAGTCCGGGAGGCGAATCACGGCGCAAGTTCTCGCATGCACAGACACACCAATCCATGCGGAGGTACATATGCGGCCTCGTTGGAGCCTGATTTACGACGGTCATCTTTTTTATTTAATTTTTTTTCATCTTTATTTTTAAAGCGAAGACGCAAAAGAGCGAGAGAGAGAGAGAGAGAAAAGGCGAAACAAAAAGAAGATAGAGAATAAGAAGAAACTGAGAAGGCGAAAAACATCGAAAATAAAACAGAAAATAATAAAAAATAGAAAAAAGACAAAAAAACGAGCGACAGAGGTATAAAAACGATAATGAATAAGGAAGAGACAGAAATTATCGTACGGTATATGCGGTATATCGCATATCAAATGGCATATGTATTGTACATAAGTGTGTGAGATTGAAGAGAGAAAAGAGAACGGCGACCAGAGGGCTAATGGAAGGGCCACACAATTCTCAGGGCCTTCCAGCGCTTTGCTGGACAAATCAGCGAGACGAGCGCGAAACTCAACACACGAAATATACGTACATACGTGCGCGAGAGAGAGAGATAGATTTATAGATACAGTTCATTGCCTTAGCAGTGCTTTGAGGCAAAATGATCAAAATAATGAGTAACATAAGGGTAGTTGCAACTCCCATTAACAGAGTTTTCTTACTAAATTAAAGATTCGCATAGCATGATGAGAACATCAGTAATAATTGTATTTTCTAGACGATTTATCAAAGAATTGCTGACAATACATTCGATACAAAAAGCGACATTATATACAAAATATATTAGCAGATGTTGTCGTAAACAGACGTTGAGAGTTTAATTAACATTGGATAGTATCCATAGGATTTTCTTAACAACAGTAATAATTGAAATTTTCTAGCCGAAATATCTGAAATATTCTAGTCAAAGTAGCGATAATACGTTGCAGGCAATGAGCGACATTATTGGAATTGACAAAGGATATTAGCAGATGTTGTTATAAGTACACGTTAAGAGTTTGAGTATCATAAAGAAGTATCCAAGAGATTTTCTGAACAATGGTCCATTTTGATCAGATCATCAATAGAGTTTAAAATCAATCGAGGCAAGCCATCATTTTTACGCACAAAAATACGGCCATTTCGCACCCATATATATTTGTAGCCGTTGTTTTTGGCTTTGCGTTTTGCAAGAGAGAGAGAAAGGAAGGCTAAGAGGAAGGAAAGCTCGTCCAGCAACTCCTTCTCACGATTGAGTCATCCAGCAAAGCGCATGGCCCGGACCACCTGGCGAGGAAGAACCGGGCGATCTATCAACCGATACCACGCATCATCCTTTGCCGCGCCCCGGCTATACGTATATCTATTCTTTCTCATTTCCTCTTTCTCTTTTTCCTTTGCTCGTGTTGCTTCTCTCATACTGGCTCCCTTCCATCACGCGATAACGAGAGCACTGCAAGACTGGTCTACGCAAAAGCGAACGGATATTTTGTTTCACCTCTACTTTTTTCCTCTCATTATGATCGATTTGATCGATGCAGTTTTGCATCACTTTTGCACGTACGATTACGTGAAAAAAAAGAAAAAAAACAAAGGAACACACAAAAAAGTGTTTGCCAGTGGCACAAAGATATGCTGACCAATTATCATACAATCAGAGCCAAACCTAACCATATATACATATATACATTAGGGTGGTTTAAAAAAAAATCGATATTTCTTTTTCGAGGCGCAAGGGAAAAATATTAGTACCTTATACCCGTGTAGAAAATTATTAGGGTAGCCCTAAAACAAATCGGGGCCTATTACGGTTTGGCTGTGGATTCCCTAAAAGGGATTTTCACAACACAGCCAGACTGGGCCCTGGTCAGAATCTAACTAGGCGGGGTCGTTTATTTAGAAAAGGTTTTAATATGGAATATTAATAAGGACCCGGAGGGGCGTTATCAGGGCAGTCGTAGTCAAATTCTACGATTAATTAAACCGTTATAATTCAAAATTTTAAACTTGTAACGGTGTCTGCTATTTGTGCAACATGGCAAAATGCACAAAACTCAAGATATAATAAAGTAATTCCGCCAAAATTTAAGTGTATAAAAAAAATTTCTAGATAGCGCTCAATCGACTTTTTTCATTTTTTTTATTTGTTGTTGAAAATTACGATAAATTTTTTTTTTTTAATTTGTTCCCTGGGTTGAAAATGTTATAATCTTAGAAATATGCAATGCTCCCAAAATTTTAACACTCTTAAATTTTTTAAATAGCTGCCTCAAAAATTTTTTTAAAGGTTTTTTTTATATTATTTGTAATCCTAATACAATAAATGTATGTATTGAATGAAAATACATTCTTTTGATCATTTCCGTGTTCGAAAAAAAATCGTCAAAGGTGACTCAAAAAAAAAAAAAAATATCGATTTTGTTGAACCACCCTAATATACATACAATGATGATTGTAAACCAACTTTCAATACATTGGTTGACTACACAGAAACTAAATGCACTAAATAAGTAAAAACAGAAAGCTACTACTCAGCTAACAAACTGCCACTCGGAGCCCACATATGTCCTTTAACGATCACATTTCCAAAACTTGTTTCAAAACTCTCAAACACATAAAATTACGCAAATAGACAAAGAATTATTCCGGTTATAATGAAACTTGGAAATCTCACCGTAAATATGTTATAGCAGGTTGAAAAAATCATAAATATAAATGGAATAAAATAAAATGAAAAATGTGAAAAATTAAATTAATGTTAAAAAAATGAAACTGATGAATATAGTGACAATTGCAAGAATAAAAAAGTGAAGGAAATAAAAAAAGCGATTATTCATCACTTTACCGATTCGAAGCTGTTCTTCTCGATAATCTCGATTCTCGAGGCGAAAAAGCGTGAGGGCGTACTATGTAAAGCACACGAGAATTGAAGATTTTTCCTGTGGATAAATAACAAGTAAACACATTCGCACCTATGTACGTGAGCATGTTTTCATGCACGGCGTTTGTGAATATACAGCCTTGTACGAAAGCATTAGGCACAATGCCTAAAATTTAATAAACTCCACTTTAAAACAGCCAATTCCAGCTTCATTTTTTTTTGAATGACTTATGCAATTTTTTTTTGCGCTCGGAACGTAATTTTGAACATGGTTATTTTTCGCGGCTTTTTCACATTTATAAACTGGGTGCTAGGCTCGTAAAAGTTCCCGACCAGAATTCAACATCGGGACCAAACCAGGACCAGATTGGATCCCGATCAGGTTCAAACAAGTTCCTGATCAGGTTTATATTATCAGGACCCGATCAGGACTGTAACGCTTAACACATCGATGGTACTGATCAGGATTTCCTCATCAGGTTCCGATAAGGATTTCTTTACCTGATCCTGATCGTCTTCACTCAAAAATTCATTTTCTTGAAATAAAATAATAATTTTTGTTCTCCTTTTTCTAATTCGATTTTCGTGATTGTTGATCGCATTTCATCATTTTGATTACTCATATGAATTGAATTCTTCAGGAAAATGATTTTACTCGTACGGGGATTCGGTCCGACTCATTTTCTACGACCTAACACGCACGGACGGTACCAATTACACCATTGTCCTCTTGACTATTTTTAAGTTGGAAAGTCATGCATATGATACCGATCCGGGTAATAATAGCTAGGGTCGAATGCATCATCAATACATTAACACTTTTACCAAAGAAAAAACCAAATTTTAAATAGAGAAAAAATAAAAACCAACTTATTTTGCTAGGTCATGTCTCTATATATTGATTCTTAATAATTAGTATTTTCCATGTCGGGTGATACTAACCTGTTCCGAAATGTTTCCTGATCAGGTAAACCTTATCATACTTTAATATATTTTATCTCCGGTTATCATGAGATGGTCGGGCATGAAGCCTGATGAGGTAAACATTGTCATATTTGAATAAATTTTATCTCAGCCAATCCTGTCCTGGTTTTAAATATTACCTGATTAGCTAAATCTTGTTAAACTTTAATTTATTCTATCCCCGGTTATCCTGACCTGGTCCTAAATGTTACCTGATCAGGTAAACTTTGTTATACTGTAATACATTTTATCTTTGGTTATCCTCACTGAGTCCCGAATGAAGCCTGATCAGGTTAACCTTGTCATACTTGAATAAATTTCATATGCGATAATCCTGATTCGGTCCCGACCGGGATCTGATGAGGATTGTCTGTCTCGGGCATACCTGACTTTAACGTGGACGGAACCTGACACATGCTCAGGTAGAATTATAGCTGAGAATTAGTAAACTAACTATTCGGTCTTTAATTTGGTCTTTGGGGAAATAAGATGCGATGTTTTTAGGCGAAGTTGTACAGTTTGATTCACCAAAAACTTTTTAGATTTTTTTTTCAAATTTTTATTGTATTATCATTTTTGGCTGATAATCACGACTCAATATCATGCATGATACAAAAAAATTTGTAGAAAAAATCTAAAAACATGTTGGTAAAACGAAAATAACAAAATGAAACTTTTTATCGCTTACACAAAATATTTCAGACCCCATGGTTTTCGAGATACGCAACCACCAGAAATTTGCCTTTTTTCGATAATTTCGAGGAAAAACTATACAGCTTCGCCAAAAAACATCGCATTTAATTTATCCAAAAACCAAATTAAAACTAGAGATGTCTCTCTTAAGATTTATCGACCAAATAGTTAGTTTACTAACTTTTACGAGTTGAAGTTACTTATTGGGTGCAAAAGAAATCGTATATATTAATCTAAAAAAAGCAAAATGAAGCTGAAATTGTCTGCTTCGAATTGGCGTTTATTAAATTCAGCAACGATTTTTTTTATCGACATATTTGGCTTTTCGTATGGGTCAAACAGCCGCAGGGTGCCTAATACTTTTGCACAAGACTGTATTTGCGAATATTTGTGGGTATCGACAACATGTGCGTGAGATTACACGCACTTCCAAACGATCGAGAGCGTGTGGTTTTTTTTTTTTTTTTACTAAAGGTTTACAGATTGCACACCTGTGCGTATCCACCGTGAGCCAAAGGAAAAGACATGAGGACTGTCGAGCAACCGGTCCCTATGGACTTTTTCTTTGTTTAATTCTTGCCTCTTCCCGACTCTTTTCCTACTTCTCTTTACCGCCTATTTCTCTCTTTCTCTCTCTCTCTCTCTCTCTCTCTCTCTCTTTCTCCAAACGTTTTTTTCACCATTCTCTTCGGTCTCTCTGATCTCGGAATTATTTATATGCGATAGCATTGTTTCAAAATGATTTAATATTCGATTTAAACTGGCAAACGGTGCGTTACGATCAAACCGTGAAAATAGATATCTCTTATTTTTGGACAGATATATATTGATTTGACAAAGTCAGACTTTCGCCATAAAAATTTCACGTAGAATAGCTTACAAGTATTAATGAATAAAAAGACGATGAGAATAAAGCGACTGACGAAAAGTGGCCGAAATTTTAACGATCACCGCTCTCGGGGCAAATTATCGCCCTCGAGCCAATTTTATACATCGGCGTGTATCGTTATGGCCCGACGAGCCAAATTTTTTTTTATATCTCTTAAGTCTTCGACTTGATTTTCTTAAAGAAACTGACCTGACTAGCCCGGGGGTCCTTTCGACATTGGTGGGGTCTCTGACGTCTTCAAACGATGAAATCACGTACATATCTATTCATGTGATATCCATGTATATATATATATATATACATATATATATATATATATAGACATAAAATCGAGCGGATTCAAACACTCTGGATCAAGTTCGAGAGGGAGGTTGGGGGGGGGGGGAGAGAAAGAGATAGTTCTCGCACATTTGGATTCCCATTCCTACTCTTACATTACCGTTTCTCTTGTTTTTTTCTTTTTTTTTTTTTAATTTTTTTATTCTCGTCACAGAGTCCACTCGAAAGTATTTTCCCTATCGTCTTTCAGGGAATTCCAAGGTCTTCGGAACTTTGAAATCGAATCTTTGCGTTCTAAATTTTTCTCCCTCATTACCTGTCGAGTCATACAAATTATAAAAAAAAGTAACAAATCAAAACTGTTGAGAACTTTTTTCGAAACGATTAACGTTTCAATGAGAAGGAAATTGAATAAATAGATCAAGAAAAGTACATCGAATAAATCTATATGATTTCACCATTTGTTTACGTTGAAAACTGTTTGCGAATCATATTTGTTATCCTGAAAATAGTACCATTGTCTTGTGTATGAATGGTAAACACACATGCTCTAAAAGTGACAACTGAGTCTAAAGATGATGAAAAAATGTTGCGAGGGGTCGAGAAAGAGGCACGAGTAGCGGGCGATATAAGCGTTGCAAAAAATTCTGAGAACTGTGTGCACAAGGATGTCTAAAAATAAAATCCCACCCAAGAGCAACGATAATGTATGCAGCCCGAAAAATAAAAGTTACAAGAAGTAGAAAGGACGGAAGAGAGAAAGAGAGAGGGAGCGAGAATGAGGCAGAAAAAGAGTGAACAAAGGGTAGAAAAAGAAGAGAGAGAAAGATTTGAGATGACGGCCAAGTGCAGTGGGAGCAAAGCACACGAGACGAGATACGTATGTTAGCCCCTTGTGGACAGTGTTTGGATTATTGTATTTCCTACGAGGCTCGTACGGAAGCGAAGAGAGTGAGATAGGATGATGAGAAAGAAAAAAGTAAACGAAAAGGAAGGAAAGATGAGATAAAAAGAACGAGTGGAGGATGAGGCTGCTCGGATGGCCAGTAGTTAATGAAGTTGTCGGTTGAGGACGTTTACAGCTGTGGGGGACCTACCTGCGTGTGGTCCATTCACCATCCCAGAACAGCTAAAACGAGTAACAGGTTGCACACACACGGACACACACACTTCGGCACAGAGTACAATATCCCCTCTATTCCTTCGAGTTCTCCCTGCCCTCTTTCTCTTTTCATTTCTCTGTTCGTTTCTTTTTTTCTTATTCTCTCCATCTCTTTCTCTTTATTTCTTCTCGTTTTACTCATTCTTCCTCATTGAGAATCGCTAAAAGAAGACTGGTTAAAAGAGTTGAACTTCACATCTCTTGGTCTTTTGCGGTGTTTGCTCGTCCAGATCTTTTATTTATTTTTTTGTCTTTCATCCTCCACTCGTCGTGGATCTGAACTTGTAATTGAGAGCATGGATGGAATAACGCCTTAAGTACTCTTATACTCTTTTTCTCGGAAAGAATATTGCTCAAGTCTTTTCAATGTTGGAGATAACTTATGGGTTTTTAATTACTAGAATGAATAAAACATTCGATGTGCATGTTTTTCATACATTGTTACAATGACTATTCGCTGGAACAAACCTCGATTTGTTGATTAATTTGAGTAAGAGTTTTTTTTACAGACGTTAAAATTTTTCAATCATCAACGATTAATCGTGTGATCGTGGGACCTTTTTATTTTTATCTCAAAGTTTTTTTTTTATTAATTTCTTTAATTTTTCTTCTATATCCATAAATCCAGGACCCGAATGAGTATCAAAAGTAACGGTTCCTGAATAAGTCATAACAGTTTTCTTGTCTCAAAAACGATGACCAAATAAATTTCCTTATAAGGAAATAAATTTGGTCCGTAGGTTAGAAAAGAATTTTCTAACCTAACACAAGTCAAATTATTATTTTCATTTGGAATGTATCGAATTAATTCCTTTTCGTAATCATATTCTATATTATGTCTAGGGTGTGAATAAAAAAGGCGATATTTTTTTTTCACTTGCATCCACCGAAAAAAGTTGAGTTATAGTAAAATAAGAAGCATCCTACAAGGAGAGCTTAGAATTGAATTATTTCGGGAAGCGAAAATAGGATCCTAAAATAATAGGGTCTCTGAACATTGTGCTACAACTCTTTAGGAACAAATCACACAGAAATGTCACTAATATATTTTCGTAGAAAATCGAATTGCAATTTACAAAAAAATACGCTCAGAACAACCGTTCTATTGTTATAGGTGTTGGAAGTTGGATGGATGAAGAAAAAATATTCAATAGGCTATCACACTTGAATTTCAGCTTAACGCAAAAAAAAATTATAAGGTTTTTTTTTTTGTAGAGAATTATTTATTTTGCCGAAATAAGTCAATGAAACCATTGAGAAAGTAATTGTTTCATCACTCCAAAGATTTCATGTTTTATTGTCAAAAAATATCTATTTTTCTCACTTATAAACTCGTGAATATAAATTTCAACAGAATCTTATCGTCAATTTTGGAAAAATATTTATTCATTATTGCGAATTAAGCATGATCACGAACAGCAGTAAATAATAAAAAGGACAATGGTTATTCATAATTGCATTGTCTTTACCATGAAGCTCAATCAGTGTTTTTTTTTTGTTACAATTGGGATATTTCAGACGATGACGGTGTACTTTGTCTAATAGGTATTGCAATTACTCTTCGTTTTTTTTTCACTGAGCTGTTCACCTACAGCACGTTCGGCTACATCATTAACAACTCATAGTTGCTGGAAAAAAATTCAAGCAAGTTAAAAAACTTGTATTATCTGGCCATGACGGAATATCTACCTCAAAAAATTTATGAGGCAAACCGGATTGTTGGAACAGATAAGTAGGCTGTAAAAAACAGTAGTTTCGAGTGATCCAAAATAAAGTCTATACTTCATAAAAGGTTGTGGAATAAATAAATTTTTCAAAAGCATTAATATTCAGATACATTAGAACCCATTATCGATAAAACTTTCGATTAATTTTCAGTACAATTGTTTTGCACAACAAGAATCAGAATACAAAAAAAATCCCGATACAGAAAAAAATTGGTTGAAAAGAAAAATTTTCGACGGAGTTTACAAGTGAGAAAAATAGATGTTTTTTGAGAATTAACCATGAAATTTTCCTAGTAGTGAGACGGTTACTTTCTCAATGATCTTGTTGTTATTTCGCGAAAGTAGACAATTTTCTACAAAAAAAACGTATGAATTTCTTTTTAAAGCAAAAATTCAAGTGTTGTAGCCTGTTGAATATTTCTATTTCTCACTGTAGGATGCTTCTTTTTCTACCATACCTCAACTTTTTTCGGTGGATGCAAGGGAAAAAAATATCGCTTTATTTTATGCACACCCTATAACAACATAATTCGGTGTCCACTTATACCACGACGAGGTTAAACCAGTTCGGTAAAAGTCAACACAAAAAGTACATACGATTGATGCAATAAAACTGCATGAGGTCCCATGCCTTAGCTTAAATATTGGGCATTGTTAGCTCTATCGCGATTTCTTGCCACTATAAATTCTAAACCGAATTCAAAGGAACATCCTGAGACATTATCTAGAGACGCGGCAGCGTCTTGACGCCATAAGTATTAAAAAGAAAATGTTAGAACAGGCAAGGCAAGACGTGCAGCGTATCTATACTCGAGATTGGTCAATTTTAAAATTTACTAAACTTTCTGACAACTGCAACCGGCATCGAGAGACTCAGTAGAGTCTCGGAACAAGTACATTGACAGCTCTGTCGTCTGCGGGCCCGAAGCTCGCCGAGTCTACACTTTCTCTTAATATAGCGATTCGCGGTGTTGGAGGTTACTTTTTTTTATGTTTTGGCTAATTGTCGAACAAGATACTCTCGATCGGAATAAAATTGTGACTTATTGTTTGAAAAATGTGGGTGAAAACATCACCTCGAAAGGAGGTTTGAAATTCAATTTGTAAAACTCGATTTTTTCACCTATTTTCTGAAAGAATTTTGTTAAAAAATCTTGATTCAAAAATAAAGCAGCTTGCGAAAGACTTTGAGAATTTGAAAGCTCAAGGGAAAATATAAGATTGATTTTTAAATAACGTTAAAATTATTTACAGATGATGTATCGTCCGCAAACTTCGTCGCTTCTAAGGTCGAACAGTAGCAGTAGCAACAGCACCGCCATCACCACCACCACCACCACCACCACCATCAGCAGCAGCAGCAGCAGTAAAAGAATCAGCAATTGCAGCAAAAGCAGAATAAGCAGTTCGTTAAGCGATTGTTCATCGTTGTTCCCGATAATATCGAGGCGATGCACGTCGAACCGTACAAAAATTTCCTCGTCGGGAAACACGCACTCGTCCATTTATCCGAGATGTATGACAACGACAATGGCAGGGACAAATTCCGTTTCGTCCTCGTCGTGTCCCGTATTACTCTCGGTACTGGCGTGGTCCGTCACGCTTTTACTAATCTCTTCGTGTCTCGGTATCGCCGATGCTGGCGTCCTCATGGGACATCCATTGGGAAAAAGATCCTTCATGCAATTACAATGTAAAGGAATATACGACAAGAGCATCTTTGCGCGCCTCGATCGCATCTGCGAGGATTGCTACAATTTGTTCCGCGAGCCAACTTTACACACTCTTTGCAGGTAAATTATTCCTTTATCTCGAATTTTATCTCATTGATGTGCATCGCTCTATAAATCGCCTCCAATTCACCAGGATACATTTGACACGATAAAAAGAAACTTTGTTTCACCGAATAATCGTTGATCGAGCGAGCAATAATCAAGCTCCGAATTACATTATCTCTATCCATAATATCCGTGTAGGCAGGAAAAAACCGTATTAAAAACACCAACAGATCGAAGCGTAATCGAATAATCGATACTTTTGCTCCACATCCATGATACACATTTCAATATTCCAGACACAAGTATCTTATAACAAACTCGTTTATCCAGCGTAGATATAAACAAAACTGGTACAGTTTTTTTATTTTATGTAAGCAAGCCTGAGATTATTTCGAACGATTTTCCTAACTTTGCTGAAAAATCTATTAGTTATAAACAAGATAACAAAAATCAGTCAAAATTATTTTCCCTGAATTTTAATGAACATTTATCGAACGACATCTTTGATGATCTTCCGTCAAATCTTTCATTCATCTTTCATTCAAAATTTCGTTATTATTCACTGATTTCGAAATTCGTTCGAAATAATTTTTCGTTCCGTCTCATTTAATCCAATCATAGAATTAGAACCCAAGAAGAATTAGAAAAAAAAATAGCTTTTATTAATTCTCTCAGTTGGAATACTCGAATCAAAGCTAATATTTCACAGTCATACAGAAATGAGAAAAAAAATCGTTTATATTCATGTGTAATAAAGCTTCAAGACACGTAAAACTATCGAACCACGTTCTTCACACACCTGCACGCACGTACGACTGCTCACACTAATACAGAGCCATAAACCGTGTATAAATACGTTGGCACGCGCAAATCGAGGCAGATTGAGATTTCTCTTCTATTTATAGCCACACACAGGAACGAATGCAGGTGTACATCCGTTATTACCTGGCCTCAACTGTTGTATCCGCGAGCTGACTCACGTCCTGACGCAAAACACGACCATACCTTCCTATATATTTTAATTAAATAGTTTACATTTTATTTAGTGTTCGAATAATTAATTCATTCTTTATATTGTTATAATGCATTATTCTTTTTTTTCAAGCTGACGAAAAATTGGTGAAAGCGATACAATTAAATATTTCCTCATATAAAACGAGATTGACGAGTTTAGAAGAAAATACGAAGTTTTGGTTGTTAAAAATTTACAGAAAGAACTGCTTCACGTCGGACTACTTCAAAGGATGCCTGGACGTGCTCTTGCTGCAGGATGAGGTGGAACAGATCCAAACGTGGATTAAACAACTCCACGGAGCTGATCCTGGGGTTTAGGTAGTTTTTTTTTTATTTTCATTTTTATTTTATGATTTATTCTTGACCTTACATTATTCTTTTTTTTTTAAAATTAACAACCATTTCCCGATTTTCCTGTTACTTTATTCCATTAAATCCTCACGATTGTTGTTTTCTTCTTTTTCTTCTTTCGTTATTCATTTTTTTTCTCGATTCTATTGAGTTATGGAACTTTTAAGATTCGCCATCACGTCAGTAAAGACAAGTTTTAGGTAATTGAGTTACGGAACAGTCGTTGTTGAGTACATCATCATTTCGTGTTATTCAGGGCATTTTTCCCTGATTTCCCTCTATTTTTATTTTATATTTGAAAGAAATTTATACGACGAAAAAAAAGATTTCTTGTCGTGAAATTTTTGAACTTTCACACCAGTACACATTTTTCAGTGTAATTTTATGGTGGTTTTTTTTTTTTATCTCGTCACGAATATGGGCGCGAATGATGGAACAACGAGCGAATACGGGACGAGTGGAACATTTTTTTATTCCAGGAGCCAGAAATATATTAATTGATCGGCGAATGTTTTTCAAATCGCTACATTTTTCAAGCACTATTTTTTATAATACAGTGGGCCAATCATCCAATCATACATCTGTCCGTCCTAAAAAAACTAACACTTTAATGCTAACACCAACAACTTGTTCTACTCGCATTAAAACGAGACTAATCTTTCTATTATCTTGTTTTTTTCTTCTCGATTATGTTCGAATACGAAACCGACAACAGGCAAGATTGCTTCAGCACAAAATACTTTACGAGCTGCATTCAAGCGCTGCTGCTTGAGGATGAGAAAGAAAAGTTCCAGGAGATGGCGGAGTACCTTGGCCGCAGAAAGTGAAACGGAGGAATACTTATGAAAACGATAAAAACGGACGTCAGTACGAGAGAATGAGAGAAAAAGAGAGAGCAGAAGAAAAGAAGGGAGGAAAATGGCGAGAGAAGCAGAAAAATATTAGAACATAAGAGAAAGATGGTAGGGGCGAGAGGGGCGAGGGGGATAAATAAATTTTCTGATATGGGTGACGGTTTATTTCGAGTACCAAGAGGCAAATACCGATTGCACCGAAATATATCATTGAAGCAACGAGTGGATAACTTTTTACAACGGTCCAAAATTGAAGAAACAACGAAGATGTATAAGCGAACAATGAAGAAGATTCGCGACAATTTTTCGCTCGACCGGATGATACAAAAGTAAATAATGAGCTCTGGATTGTCTTTGATAGGACTCGAAAAATACTGTAGATCAAGGTAAAAAAGGGACGAGAAGAAAAAAAAAAGATGAAGAAGAAGAGGCGCAAGAAGAGAAGAGAAAGAGGAAGAGGTGATGAAGAAGTAGATCTCGAACGTCGTCGTGACTGCACGTCCTAAGGCTTAAGCGGAACGGTACCGAGGGCCATACATCCCATTACGAATTCTAGTCGACATAAATATATATCTACGCGCTAGTTATCGCGCGTGCGTACGTACGATTATAATTAATAAACGAAAAAAAAAGTAAAAAAAAAAAACAAAAAACAAAACAAAAATTAAATACGGATGAACTCACAAACGCACACTCACACGCACACTATGGCTTACGAGCTGACACTAAAAAATTACACTTCGACGAAGAACCGATTACAAAAAAATTAGCCTAAAATAACGCCACGCAACGAGCAAAATCAAATTGGACCAAACCCAAACGAAACATTGTTTACGTACAAATACACGAATACGTAAAATTTTCGTATCCATTGCGTTAAAAAGAATCCGCACACTATGATAACCGTATTTAACTCGCCTAATAACGTCGATTGAAGTATGATCCATTCAAAAAATTGGCCAATTTTGGCCTTATTCGAATTCAACATCAAATTCGCGGTCCATTAAACATAAACTTAAAATCCACAAATACTTGAAATCGAATCCTGTTGAAATATTCAAATACTTTGTTGGACGTTTTCAACGAAATCATCTCGTCCAGGCAGCGAATTTCGAATATAACTACAAAACTTCGTTACACTGAAATGAAGCTTTGTTGAAACGATAAAGATTTTGTTAACTGGACAAAATTTTTTGTTGAATACGTCCAACAAAACATTTTACTGTTCCAACACAATTCGGTTATCAGTGAAACACTCGAAAGTACACAAGCAACGCGTTACCTTGATAAATAACAAACAATTGAGTAAACAAACAAATAACCAATAACGATACTGATTTTACGAACGTATAAATCATCAACATATAACTGAACATGAGAAAAAAACAATTGAGAGTATTACGAATATGTGTATTATTAAGAATGTTATTAAAACCGACGACAATTATGTGTATATGTATGTATTTGTATGTATGAATATTTCCGTGGCTCGATATGAGACGCGACTGAGTCAGTTTTCGTTCGGTACTGGAAGGGATCTCGTACTAAAGCATACCCATGACTTAATCCTTGCCTTACTTCCTTTCAATACCAATGAAAAAAATAATTCAGCCACATTTTGTAAAAAGCCATAGAATTATACATGTATACGTACGAATATATGTGCTTGTGCATGCGTGCGCGTGTGTCTCTGGGTGTGAACATGTGTGTGTGCGTGTGTGTATTTCACGTTATCATATAGGCGAATCAGTGCAGTAAAAGAGCATAAGGAATAATGAAAAAAAAGTATGGAAAAAAATGGTGATGAAAGCGCTGCTTTTTCTCTGAGGATCGACTCGTATTTATACGTTTAAGTGTATTTATTTATTATTCTTTAACGTCCCTTGAGGTGAAATGACACGTAATTCCAAGCTTTTCATTGGAGTAGTGATGACTTAGCGAAACGAAGTTTAGGCTAGTAAATATTGGACGCGAAATTTTAAACGAGCGCAGTGAGCAGGCGTGACATTTCACCTCGAAACGATGATGCGAGATTTCAACTTTGTACGATGTTTACAACATCACGAGTCGCGGTATGGGAGAATTTATTATTATCATATGAACATTCCAAAATCAGTATTTTGCGATACAGTCTTTTTAATCTAGGAAACGTATGATTATTGCGCCACTAACGAACGGTTTATTGATCATCGACGACTGTTTTTTCCTTTTAATTTCATGTCTTTTGTTTTATCGTTCTCTTTCGATGTTCACTTTCTTTTCTATTTTTCGTTTTGTTCTCGTTCGTTATAATATACAACAAGCTGAATCATGACGTTTATACAACAAAAACTATTTTTTTTCGCGGTTATTCGTGGCTTCTTTTATCGCATTAAGAGCTGGCCTCGAATTTTATTCGATTTTTTTATAACAAGAGTCTCTCACACAAATCTTTGAAATACAAACAATCGAGTGATCTTTTTTTGCTTTCGACCCCGAAATATTGTATCGATATGCTATCCATTGATTTCTAACGTCACGCGGAAAGAAACGAAACGATAAATAACGTGTCAGTGACGTCAAACGTGGTTTTGATAACCACATAACATTTTCATTGTGTCGTTGAAAAAAAAACGACAGGAAAGTTAGCAATTAGTACAAAAATATACGAAGGAAGGTAGGAAAAAGAAAGAGAGAGAGAGAGAGAGAGAGAGAGAGAGAGAGAGAGAGAGAGAGAGAAAGCGAGAACCGTGCGAGGGTGACCTACTTATTGTGCAAGCCACCCAACATTAAAAAGTTCGTATCGCAATATATTTACCTGTCTTCCCTATTTTTTTAATTTATTTAACGAATTGTAATTTTTTATTATTGTCCGTTATGATTAAATCATATTTTATTTATATTTCGCACATTATATTCTTCAGGAAGGATATTGTGCGTAAGTTACGACAAAAAAAAAGACGATAAGAATGAGAAAAAAACATGACTGTAGAAAGACCAGAGAGAGCTTAAAATCTATACGGATCTATATAGATTGAGAAAATCGTATCCTAATCGATGATCATGTAATATTATATTATATAAATCGTATATAATGTAATGATTTACAATTGCATATGCATTCACATATTCGCGTTATTACGTACTCATTGAAATTTATATGTACGTACCATAAACATATATTTTTACTATGTGTATGTAATCGTGTTTCTGTTTTCATGCATATGCTTTTATTAACGATGGATTGCTAAATTTATTCTTGTTTGCGTGAATAAACGAATGAATGTAAACATTTGCCTACTTATTCAATTCCTATTAAAAATACGCTGTTTTACCTCCCTGACATCTTTCCCATGATCATTTACTCGTCATTTTTATCTAATCTACATAATTTTTACATTTAAACAGGAAAACTATTGATCATTTTTTTTCACCGTAATCTGCAATATTTGAAAATTTGTTTACTTTGAATTTTTCAACTCATCTGTCGTACAAATGTTGGACAGCACCGATTTTTTCCAGCAGAAGATTAGACGATTACGCTGTTAACTGGAAAACAAAAAATTGGTCAGTTTGAACTTTCACAGACGGGGTTCAACAGATCCATGATTGTGCATGGCAGTTTCAAAAATTTGACTATATCCTCTGGAAACGCTTTTTTGCTGGCAATTGAACTTTAAACAACGTAAATACGGTCTGTGTAACGCAATGATGGATATGCGGTCGGTGTATGACTTCAGCCATCTCCCAAGTTTTGTAGCCTTCGACGAGGATAACGAGGATAAGGAGGGTGACCACTCAGCCATGCTGACGCATTAATCACTGAACGGAAGGCAGGTTTTCTGGGTTTCCGATGGCTCCAACCAGCTGAAACTCAGCAAAAATATAGCCGCCCATGTCGATCGGATTTTCGCCAAATGCGTTACCGTAGTGCATTAGGGAAGATTCGTTGTGGGCTACATTCTGAGGGGAGGGGAGGGGGGTCGCAGATACGGGACAGAGTCAAGTGATGATAAAAGTAGGGTCAAAGCGATGAGATCAGCTCGTAAAAACCTGAAAATAACGTATTGGCCACTCTTTTCATTTCCCAACAAAAAAAAAAGGCAATCTTTTTTTCCTAAATAGGGAAACCGATTCTCTCCATCCAAGGAAACTCGGATGCAGGATTCCAACGATCTTCGGCTGTGAATTTTCAAATTTTATAGTCTCCAATAATCGCAATTTTCCGATGAGTCCAAAATCAATCACTTGATTTCATCGCTAGCATGGGGAAAAAAAATATAAAAAAAAAAAGGATGGGAAAAAAATCGTAACGATTTGTCTCCCCCGTTGCAAAATTCCTCGAGAATAGAAAACGCATTATTAGTTCAATTTCCAATGCCACTGGGAAAAAGACAACTCATTCGCTACTAATAATCGTAAGTTTGAGATTCTCGTGTTTTTCATCATCTTCGCTTGCGAAATGGCAACTCGTCAGTGATAAACTCCGCAACCGATAAGTGAAGAGTTTAATTTATTGACATGTGCACGTGGCAAACTCAACAGTCCGTAAAATAAGGATTTTATTTTATCGGCGCTGTAATGGTAACTCGATACCTCTACCAAAGATGAGTAGGGAGATCGCTGATGCTATGCCAGGTCGGTGTGAACTTAGCCCCCTGAAATCTATTTTTCATATTCTTTCTAATTCTAATTGTTTTAGAGTATTGGAAAAACAAAATAAACGTTTGTGAAAGGAGTTAATCGCTAAAAAATCAACAATTAAAATTAGCTTGAACTTAGCCCCCCACATTTTATTTGCAAAACTAGGCGGTTAAAGCGAGCGCTGGCGCACGATAACTTCTTGTAAAACGTTATTTTTAATTATGAAACAAACCTCAACATTATTCGAACCGTTAATTGAATTCAAAAAAATAAATTACACAATAGATTATATTTTATTAATTGTTTCTCTTTTGCGGAATATATTGAGAATAATTTTTCTTCGTTATCGTTCTTCCCGATGCATAATTTATCACGGTGGAATCTGAGTTGTCATTGACACATGAAAAACCAGCTGTCATTATCAAGAGTCGCGGTAGCGGCTCGAGACAAGTACATTTACGAAGCGAACAAGACACTTTTACCAGAAGGACCGTGATTCTACTTGTTCTCAAAAATTGTTTCTTCAATACAAACTAAATTCCAGCGTTTTAAAGGTTCGTCTAAATTCACGCATTTTTTCTTTTTTTTTTCTTTTGTAGCTTAAACAGTATTACAGATATTAATGTTGTTTTTTTTTCGTTGTGCCGAAAAATTGAGCATTTTTTCGCATGCACTTTTTATGTTAATTTTTTTTTTTCGTAATCGCTGTCCAGTGACACTAGTAATATCTGGAAGATACACTGACTCTATACCTATATATTTCCGATCGACTTCTCTGTTCAAGCTCATTTTACAATGACAGTTGTGAGTAAAAAAAAGATCGCGGTTGTCCTTTAAAAGTGACAGTTGTGAGGCTAAAGGAATAAGATTAGAAAGATCGTGAGTGCGAAAGTTAATGACAGATTTTTTTATAAATTTTATTTTTGGTTTCGTCAGAATTTTTTTTGTATCATTAATAGTGATCGTTGTGAAATTTTCAAAGAGTTGTAAAAATCGCAGAAGTAAGACTAACGGAATCTGGTTATTTTTTATTCATTACTTTTGGTTATAGTTATCGTTTCGATTGAGATTTTTTTTCAAGGTTTGATGATTTAAAACAGCTGTGTCAGTGTGAATAACTGTAAAATTAAAATAGTATGTTTTCGTTGCATGTTTTCTAAAGATTTCGGCATCGGGGTGGAAATTTGTAAACAGTTTTTCGTATTCGTTTAAAATACTTGGAAACGTATACGTACGATAAAAAATCTTTACTCCTTCCACGAAAGTCGTCGCATGTGAAATAAACTTTTCCCACAAAAAAAAACCCTCGTGAGAGACAAAACCCTGTAATGACCCATGCCAGAAAAATTTTTCACAACAAAAATTAGATTTTTTTAAACACTCGCCGTGAATTGCAATAGTTAGGGAGCTGGCGAGCATTTCGGTATATGATTTGCACATGTTCCACATCGATATGGATTGAAGTTTAGATCGATACGAATCGATTCGGACTAGTTAAAAGCTCCTACCTCACTGCGTTTTTGCGTTACAGCGCTTTCAATTTGTTAAAAAATAAGGGGGGTACTAAATCATTCGCATATGTCTGCCTCCGGGGCTGATGGTCACAATCATACTGAAAACGAAGAAAATCGAAGAGGCAGATATCCAGGGCTCTGCATTATCACGGGACGGAGTTGTAAAAATGTTAAAAAAAAAGCTCTACTAAGCACATGGTTTTAATTGCGCCCATTCGATTCATTATGACTTCCTGAATACAAAAAAAAATTTGGCAGACACTTTGCTCACTGAGTTTTAGTTGTACAATTTTTTGAAATTCGTGGAATCAAGGGAAAGCGGGTATTGATTATTGTTATTCTTAATAGTTTTACTATTATTATTTTGTTTGGTATTGTTCGCTGAACACAATGGAACGATTTCAACTTCTGGAGCTGAAATCTATTTTAAAAAATTGAAAAAAACGCCAACCGGAAATAAAAATGCGCGTGAAACTTGAATGTGGTACGCACATTGTATATAGTTTTGAATTCTCTATCTTTTATTCATTTTATTTGTTCACTATTAATGCAAATTCTTTTTCTTTTACAATGGGACATTTTTTTGCTATTCGTCAGACTCTTTATTGCTATTCCCAGACACACGTGTTTTGACGTCTTTAAATTGCCATTCGTGGTGGCGTACACGATGTCATGTGCTATCGACGAAATAACATTTTTTTTCGAGTGTTGCCCTTTTCGAAGAGTACTGTCACCACAAATGATTGTCTGCAGCAAATCATAATGAGAATCTGGAAGAGCTTCGGATTCGCTTTCAACAAAATTTTGTGCAGACAATATATCCGGATATTTTTTTTGTTAATTTAAAAAATAGCAAGTCTTACAGCATTTGCAGCTTTGTATATAATTTCATTGCTTTCGCTTTCATCCAAATCTTGTGAAAACAACTGTACCGTAGAACAACTGAACTGAAAATTAATTGAAAGATTTTTCGATGATGGGTTTTAATGTAGTTGACTGTAAATGCTTTTGAAAGTTTTATTTATTTTACGACTTTTTGTGAAATTTACACTCGATATTTGATTGTCACCCGAAACTACTGTTTGCGGAGAATAAATATACTTGTCTCAACTTTTTAGCAGCATTTTTGCTGTATAATTTAAGAGCAGACAGAATAACTCCAGAGTCGTCATTTGACTTGAGCTCTCTCGGACTATGTGTAATGACATAGCGAACCAATCAGAACCACAGAATGAACAGCTTATTCGCGCGTCACAACTCTACACCCTAAAAAGGGACTTGAAGAAATATTATAATATAAACGTTTGTCGGACACTCATATTAAAAAAAAGAAAAAACAAAATTGGCATAAATTTCAACCAGTAACATGACTCGAAAAAATGGCCAACAAAACTTGAACCCAACCTAGCCCAAAATCATTTAGATCTATTCCATGTTTGTCAGAGCAAGGTTCTTGGCCATAAGGTGTAAGAAACAATAAAGTTGATTTCAGACTCCGAGGACCGAGAATCAATCGTTTTTTTTGGGTTTCGTGGCCGCAAAAATTTTTTTTGTTAAAAAATGAATCGAATGTCACACATCTCTCTTGCATGCCTTAACAAGTGTGTAAAATTAGCCCCTCGATTTCGATTTATGTTTTTTTTTCAATTATGCCACGTCGTCTTGTCCTCTAGATCAATAGGTAGTAACGCCAGTTGCTCGATCCGCCACAAATTTTAAATTCATTCAAAATTCCGAGCTGCAGCCATAGAAGGCAGTGCTATTCCCCCATATCGTCATTACGTTGTTTTGTGCGATCCGTGACAGTCGTGAAAATAAAATTTGCGTTAAAAAATAAAGTTGAAGTAAGTTTTTAAACGGGAAAAGATGAGTTCATCATCGGAAGAATTGTCAGGGAGCCCTTCAAAGTATAGAAGGGATCCATTTTTAGATAAATTGCGACACCTGGAAGAAGAATATAGGCGATCGAGATCACGTCGACGATCAAGGAAAAAGGACGTACGGACGTATAATAAAGAAAATGGCGATAGTATTGCTCGTAAATACAGACGAACGTCAAATTCGAGGCGTGGACGGTCTTTTTCGAGAAGATCATCTTCTTATGATTCCGACGAAGAGAGTGGTGAGCGTTATCTGCGAGATGCGTCACACTCTAGTCGAAGAAGGTCAGTAGGAAATATTTGTGAACCAAAAATGGTCGAAAAAGGGTTGGACAAAGAGGACGGTGAGCGTGTTCTGCGAGAACCGTCACGTCCTAGTCCCCATAAAAATACGTTGGGTAAGCAGACTGAAGAACAAGAAAAAACATCCCTTCCGGAGCTCAATGATTCAACATTAGGATTGCTGGGAGAGGATCCGTCTGAATTTGATCAACCAGGCCCTGATATTCATTTGGCAGTAGCGGACCGTTGGTCAAAAATATTACAAGAGGGACTGCCAAAGGATCAAAAGCGTGAACTTCAGTTGAAGTATCCGACAATAGGTAACTGTCCTCTCACAAAAGCACCCAAGCTTAACCCGGAGATAAAGTCAGCTTTGTCACAACTGGCGATAAGAAAAGATAATTATCAATCTGTAAGTCAGAATCAACTGGGAGCTGGGATTAATGCTATTGGTGCAGCATTAACTGAGGTATTAATAGCAGAGAATAGTACTGACCAAGAGATTCATTCGGTGAAATTCATTGAACGCCTGGCTGATGCAGGTAGAATTTTGTCGGATTTGCATCATGATATGTCGAAGACAAGGAAATCTTTTATTATACCGGGATTAAATTCTATTGTCAAGAATATTGCTGATGAGAGCCCGATTGATATGTGGTTATTCGGGGAAAAATTTTCTGAAAATGTCAAGGCCGCTAAAGCTATGGAAAAATCTAGTAAAGATTTGGCTAAACAAAGTGGAGGTCAGAAAAGTTTTCGTAGCAGGTCTCGTGAAGGAAATCGACCATATTCAAAACAGAACAATTTCTTCAAGGACCAACAATCGGAGAAGTTAAACTGGCGCCGTCCCTCCGGAGTGAATCATCGGGGCACTCAGCGGAAGGGGCTGAAATCGAAGGACTTCCGGTCCAAGAACAACTATCGACACAAAAATTAGATTCGGTGAGAATTGCTGGAACGATACGATATTTTTTTCCTGCATGGCAAAAATTGACTAATGACTCTTTTGTTTTACGATGTGTGAAAGGTTATGCTATTCCTTTTGACAGGCAACCGTGTTCGTTAGTTGAGAATAGACAACGAAAATTAACCGAAAGCGAAATGATTGCTTGTGAAAAGGAAATTTGTAAGCTGATTACAAAAGGTGCAATCTCGAGATGTGAACCTTGTGAAAAGCAATTCATTCCATCATATTTTTTAGTCCCCAAGTCCAATGGTGACATGCGTTTTATTTTGAACTTAAAAGGACTTAATAAGTTTATTTCAGCACCTCATTTCAAAATGGAGGATAAAAAGACAGTGATTCGATTGATGCGTAAAGATGTATTCATGGCAACGTTAGATCTGAAAGATTCGTATTTTTTGATTCCTGTCAAAAAATCTCATAGAAAATTTCTGAGATTCATTTTCAAAAATAAGGTGTACGAATTAAATTGTATGCCATTCGGCCTATGCACAGCACCATTTGTGTTCACTAAACTGATGAAACCAATAGCTCAACATTTGAGATCAAAAGGATTTTTATCGGTTTTTTATCTGGATGATATCCTTTTATTTGGACAGTCAGCTCAGGAGTGTCGGAAAAATGTACGGGAAACCCGAAAGTTGATGGAAAAAACAGGTCTACTGTTAAATATGGATAAATGCATGCTTGAGCCCGCAAAAGAAATTAAATTTCTTGGCTTTCTTTTCAATTCGGAAGAATTATGTTTAAAATTGCCGCAAGAAAAAAGGAGAAAAATATATGAACTTGCTATTAAATTTCAAACAATCGATCGATGTAAAATCAGAAAATTTGCTGAATTTATTGGAGTTTTAGTAGCGGCCAGTCCTGCCATTAAATACAGCACGTTGTACATAAAAAATTTCGAAAGAGAGAAATTTTTGTCGTTAAAAGAAGCAAATGGCAATTATGATAAAAATATGAAAATTTCGAAGAAAATAATTTCAGACTTAAAATGGTGGATAGATAATATAATGAGGGGTTTCAATCCGATAAGAGAAGATCATTTTGAAATGGAAATCGTCAGTGATGCATCATTAACCGGTTGGGGAATTGCCTGTGAAGAAAAACGGACACATGGGTTTTGGGATAAGCAAGAGCGGGAGGAACATATAAATTTTCTCGAGCTAAAAGCAGTATTTTATGGACTGAAATGCTTTGCCAAAGATAAAGTCGCGTGTCAGATATTACTTCGTATCGATAACACAACTGCGTTGTCATACATAAACCGCATGGGTAGTGTTCAAATTCCAAAGTTGTCAAATTTAACAAGGGAAATTTGGCAGTGGTGTGAACAAAAAGATTTATGGATTTTCGCATCGTATATTAGCTCTCGTGATAATAAAGAAGCAGATGAAGAATCAAGAGCAAAACAAAATGAAACTGAGTGGGAATTAGCTGATTGGGCATATGAGGAAGTGAAATTAAGTTTTGGAGAATTTGACATAGACTTATTTGCATCAAAAGTAAATACAAAGTGTAAAAAGTTTGTTTCCTGGCATCGAGATCCAGAAGCTTGGGCGGTTGACGCGTTCACGATATCGTGGAATAATATATATTTTTATGCTTTCCCACCGTTTGCAATCATTTTGAGAACCATCCGAAAAATAATTTTTGAAAAGGCAACGGGAGTATTGGTGGTACCATTCTGGCCCACGCAATCGTGGTATCCCCTGTTTCAACAGTTACTTGTGGCAGAACCAATTTATTTCACTCCAAAAGATGATTTGTTAATTGACATTTGCAGACAGCATCATCCATTACGAATATCGCTTTCCCTGGTTGTGGGGAAGTTATCCGGCAAGCGTTTCGTTTGAAAAAAGTTCCTGAAGACTCTGTACCAGTAATAATGGCATCGTTATCGGAGGGAACGATTAATCAATATCGTAAACCATTGATGTTATGGTGGAAATTTTGTCAAGCAAAGAAAATTAATCCATTTCAAGCTCCAGTTGGAGATGTTCTTGAATTTTTAACAAATTGTTTAAACCAAGTTAAAACTTATGGTACATTGAATTCGTATCGATCGGCTATAGCACTGGTAGTGTCGGATGATATAGGGCATCAACCCATAATCAAGAGATTTTTTAGAGGTGTGGCTCACTTACGTCCACAATCGTCGAAATATCACGAAATTTGGGATCCCAATTCAGTGTTGGATTATTTAAAGACACTTTGGCCACATCACACATTATCGCTGGAGGTTCTAACTAAAAAATTAGCGATGTTATTAGCATTAGTAACAGCACAAAGAGTACAAACTCTTTCAAAGATCAGGATAAGTTGCATAGTAAAAAATAAAGAAGAAACTAGAATAAAGATAATAGATCGAATAAAAACTTCAGGGCCGGGAAAAAATCAACCATTGTTATGTCTTCCGATATTCAAAAAACAACCGAGATTGTGCGTTGCGAGGGTCTTGGACCATTATATTGAACGTTCGGAAAAAATACGACCTGAAGATGAGGATTTTTTATTGTTAACTTACAAAAAACCTCACAGAGCGGCGACAACACAATCAATAAGTAGATGGATTAAAAATGTAATGGCTAAAAGTGGTATTGATGTAACCACTTTCGGTTCACATAGCACAAGGCATGCTTCTACTTCGGCGGCGTATCGTCGAGGTGTAGACATAGAATCAATTAGGAAGGCTGCAGGCTGGACTGCAAAATCGAGTGTTTTTGCACGGTTTTATAATAGACCGATTATTGAAAATACAACGGTAGCTAAATCTATTATAAATCAATCGAATAAGTGATTGTAAATTGAGAATGGTGATTGGTCATTTAAATGTTGGATTATTGTATGTGTTGAAGTTTCCTAAATACAAATTGCATCAAACTTTGAACAACTACCTATTGATCTAGAGGACAAGACGACGTGGCATAATAGTACGATCAAACGAACTTACCTTAAGTGATGTTCGATCGTGATTATGCTAGACGTCTTGTCCGAATAGATCAAACCCCCCCCGTTTTTTGTTATTCCCGACCCTTTTGATCTATTAAGAATGCAATTTGTTGACTTTCAAATGTAATGACGATATGGGGGAATAGCACTGCCTTCTATGGCTGCAGCTCGGAATTTTGAATGAATTTAAAATTTGTGGCGGATCGAGCAACTGGCGTTACTACCTATTGATCTATTCGGACAAGACGTCTAGCATAATCAGGATCGAACATCACTTAAGGTAAGTTCGTTTGATCGTACTATTTTTAATGATATTTGTGAATGTTTGATCAATTAAAACACGTGTATAGAGATATATTTTAACAAACAAACGAAACGAAAAAAGCGTGAAGTTAGCCACAAATTTTTGAAACTTAGTACAATTTGATTTTTTTAAGCGCCAATCAATTCGAAAATCGTTTATATGGAACAAATAATTTTATTCGAATGTTTTTTTGTTCATTATTCTTCCAAAAAATGAAAAAGAAAAAAAATCCTGAAGAATTGGCCTCCCCGACGCTTCGCACCGGAGGAACGGCTTAAAGGTTTGGTTACATGCAGAATTTGAACAGTATTTGACCGTTTGAATACTATTCAAACATGAGAAAGAGAAGTTTGAATAGTATTTAAATAATATTTTTTTAACTGTTCAAATTTGGTGACATGCAGGGTTTGAATAGTATTCGACCGTTTGAATAATATTAAAACATTAAAAAACTATTCAAACGTAGTACTAAAACATTAGAATATTATTCAAACCCTGCACGTAACCAAGCGTGGAGGTTTTGTTCCTTTAAATTCATTTTTTCAGCGCGAAGCACCAGGGAGATCGAACGTGGAAATAGTACGATCAAACGAACTTACCTTATGTGATGTTCGATCGTGATTATGCTAGACGTTTTGTCCGAATAGATCAATAGGTAGTAACGCCAGTTGCTCGATCCACCACAAATTTTAAATTCATTCAAAATTCCGAGCTGCAGCCATAGAAGGCAGTGCTATTCCCCCATATCGTCATTACATTTAAAAGTCGACAAATTGCATTCTTAATAGATCAAAAGGGTCGGGAATAACAAAAACAGGGGGGTTTGATCTATTCGGACAAGACGTCTAGCATAATCACGATCGAACATCACTTAAGGTAAGTTCGTTTGATCGTACTATTGTGCCACGTCGTCTTGTCCTCTAGGTCAATAGGTAGTTGTTCAAAGTTCAATGCAATTTGTATTTGGGAAACTTCAGCACGTACAATAATCCAACATTTAAATGACCAATCACCATTCTTATTTTACAATCACTTAGTCGATTGATGTACAATAGATTTAGCTACCGTTATATTTTCAATAATCGGTCTATTATAAAACCGTGCAAACACACTCGATTTTGCAGTCCAGCCTGCAGCCTTCCTAATTGATTCTATGTCTACACCTCGACGATACGCCGCCGAAGTAGAAGCATGTCTTGTGCTATGTGAACCGAAAGTGTTTACATCAATACCACTTTTAGCCATCACATTTTTAATCCATCTACTTATTGATTGTGTTGTTGCCGCTTTGTGAGGTTTTTTGTAAATTAACAATAAAAAATCCTCATCTTCAGGTCGTATTTTTTCTGAACGTTCAATACAATGGTCCAAGACCCTTGCAACGCACAATCTCGGTTGTTTTTTGAATATCGAGAGACATAACAAAATGGTTGATTTTTTCCCGGCCCTGAAGTTTTTATCCGATCTATTATCTTTATTCTAGTTTCTTCTTTATGTTTTACTATGCAACTTATCCTGATCTATGAAAGATTTGTACTCTTTGTGCTGTTACTAATGCTAATAACATCACTAATTTTTTAGTTAGAACCTTCAGCGATAATATGTGATGTGGCCAAAGTGTCTTTAAATAATCCAACACTGAATTGGGGTCCCAAATTTCGTGATATTTCGACGATTGTGGACGTAAGTGAGCCACATCTATAAAAAATCTCTTGATTATGGGTTGATGCCCTATATCATCCGACACTACCAGTGCTAGAGCCGATCGATACGAATTCAATGTACCATAAGTTTTAACTTGGTTTAAACAACTTGTTAAAAATTCAAGGACATCTCCAACTGGAGCTTGAAATGGATTGATTTTCTTTGCTTGACAAAATTTCCAACATAACATCAATGTTTTACGATATTGATTAATCGTTCCCTCCGATAACGGTGCCATAATTACTGGTACAGAGTCTTCAGGAACTTTTTTCAAACGAAACGCTTGCCGGATAACTTCCCCACAACCAGGGAAAGCGAGATTCGTAATGGATGATGCTGTCTGCAATTATCAATTAACAAATCACAAGTAACTGTTGAAACAGGGGATACCACGATTGCGTGGGCCAGAATGGTACCACCAATACTCCCGTTGCCTTTTCAAAAATTATTTTTCGGATGGTTCTCAAAATTATTGCAAACGGTGGGAAAGCATAAAAATATATATTATTCCACGATATCGTGAACGCGTCAACCGCCCAAGCTTCCGGATCTCTATGCCAGGAAACAAATTTTTCACACTTCGTATTTAATTTTGATGCAAATAAGTCTATGTCAAATTCTCCAAAACTTAACTTCACTTCCTCATATTGCCCAATCAGCTAATTCCCACTCAGTTTCATTTTGTTTTGCTCTTGATTCTTCATCTGCTTCTTTTTTATCACGAGAGCTAATATACGATGCGAAAATCCATAAATCTTTTTGTTCACACCACTGCCAAATTTCCCTTGTTAAATTTGACAACTTTGGAATTTGAACACTACCCATGCGGTTTCTGTATGACAACGCAGTTGTGTTATCGATACGAAGTAATATTTGACACGCGACTTTATCTTTGGCAAAGCATTTCAGTCCATAAAATACTGCTTTTAGCTCGAGAAAATTTATATGTTCCTCCCGCTCTTGCTTATCCCAAAACCCATGTGTCCGTTTTTCTTCACAGGCAATTCCCCAACCGGTTAATGATGCATCACTGACGATTTCCATTTCAAAATGATCTTCTCTTATCGGATTGAAACCCCTCATTATATTATCTATCCACCATTTTAAGTTTGGAATTATTTTCTTCGAAATTTTCATATTTTCATCATAATTGCCATTTGCTTCTTTTAACAACAAAAATTTCTCTCTTTCGAAATTTTTTATGTACAACGTGCTGTATTTAATGGCAGGACTGGCCGCCACTAAAACTCCAATAAATTCAGCAAATTTTCTGATTTTACATCGATCGATTGTTTGATATTTAATAGCAAGCTCATATATTTTTCTCCTTTTTTCTTGCGGCAATTTTAAACATAATTCTTCCGAATTGAAAAGAAAGCCAAGAAATTTAATTTCTTTTGCGGGCTCAAGCATGCATTTATCCATATTTAACAGTAGACCTGTTTTTTCCATCAACTTTCGGGTTTCCCGTACATTTTTCCGACACTCCTGAGCTGACTGTCCAAATAAAAGGATATCATCCAGATAAAAAACCGATAAAAATCCTTTTGATCTCAAATGTTGAGCTATTGGTTTCATCAGTTTAGTGAACACAAATGGTGCTGTGCATAGGCCGAATGGCATACAATTTAATTCGTACACCTTATTTTTGAAAATGAATCTCAGAAATTTTCTATGAGATTTTTTGACAGGAATCAAAAAATACGAATCTTTCAGATCTAACGTTGCCATGAATACATCTTTACGCATCAATCGAATCACTGTCTTTTTATCCTCCATTTTGAAATGAGGCGCTGAAATAAACTTATTAAGTCCTTTTAAGTTCAAAATAAAACGCATGTCACCATTGGACTTGGGGACTAAAAAATATGATGGAATGAATTGCTTTTCACAAGGTTCACATCTCGAGATTGCACCTTTTGTAATCAGCTTACAAATTTCCTTTTCACAAGCAATCATTTCGCTTTCGGTTAATTTTCGTTGTCTATTCTCAACTAACGAACACGGTTGCCTGTCAAAAGGCCTGTGAATAGCATAACCTTTCACACATCGTAAAACAAAAGAGTCATTAGTCAATTTTTGCCATGCAGGAAAAAAATATCGTATCCTTCCAGCAATTCTCACCGAATCTAATTTTTGTGTCGATAGTTGTTCTTGGACCGGAAGTCCTTCGATTTCAGCCCCTTCCGCTGAGTGCCCCGATGATTCACTCCGGAGGGACGGCGCCAGTTTAACTTCTCCGATTGTTGGTCCTTGAAGAAATTGTTCTGTTTTGAATATGGTCGATTTCCTTCACGAGACCTGCTACGAAAACTTTTCTGACCTCCACTTTGTTTAGCCAAATCTTTACTAGATTTTTCCATAGCTTTAGCGGCCTTGACATTTTCAGAAAATTTTTCCCCGAATAACCACATATCAATCGGGCTCTCATCAGCAATATTCTTGACAATAGAATTTAATCCCGGTATAATAAAAGATTTCCTTGTCTTCGACATATCATGATGCAAATCCGACAAAATTCTACCTGCATCAGCCAGGCGTTCAATGAATTTCACCGAATGAATCTCTTGGTCAGTACTATTCTCTGCTATTAATACCTCAGTTAATGCTGCACCAATAGCATTAATCCCAGCTCCCAGTTGATTCTGACTTACAGATTGATAATTATCTTTTCTTATCGCCAGTTGTGACAAAGCTGACTTTATCTCCGGGTTAAGCTTGGGTGCTTTTGTGAGAGGACAGTTACCTATTGTCGGATACTTCAACTGAAGTTCACGCTTTTGATCCTTTGGCAGTCCCTCTTGTAATATTTTTGACCAACGGTCCGCTACTGCCAAATGAATATCAGGGCCTGGTTGATCAAATTTAGATGGATCCTCTCCCAGCAATCCTAACGTTGAATCATTGAGCTCCGGAAGGGATGTTTTTTCTTGGTCTTCAGTCTGCTTACCCAACGTATTTTTATGGGGACTAGGACGTGACGGTTCTCGCAGAACACGCTCACCGTCCTCTTTGTCCAACCCTTTTTCGACCATTTTTGGTTCACAAATATTTACCACTGACCTTCTTCGACTAGAGTGTGACGCATCTCGCAGATAACGCTCACCACTCTCTTCGTCGGAATCATAAGAAGATGATCTTCTCGAAAAAGACCGTCCACGCCTCGAATTTGACGTTCGTCTGTATTTACGAGCAATACTATCGCCATTTTCTTTATCATACGTCCGTACGTCCTCTTTCCTTGATCGTCGACGTGATCTCGATCGCCTATATTCTTCTTCCAGGTGTCGCAATTTATCTAAAAATGGATCCCTTCTATACTTTGAAGGGCTCCCTGACAATTCTTCCGATGATGAACTCATCTTTTCCCGTTTAAAAACTTACTTCAACTTTATTTTTTAACGCAAATTTTATTTTCACGACTGTCACGGATCGCACAGAACAACGTAATGACGATATGGGGGAATAGCACTGCCTTCTATGGCTGCAGCTCGGAATTTTGAATGAATTTAAAATCTGTGGCGGATCGAGCAACTGGCGTTACTACCTATTGATCTAGAGGACAAGACGACGTGGCATAATTATTCATTTTCTGAAAGAATAACGGCACCTTTACAAGCCTACCAAAAAAACCTATCCGTAAAATCTCTACCGCACAATCTCTACCAGGGAAATATTCAACCAGTAGAACAACTCTACTGAGTCTAAAACTACCACTAACAAAGTCATAGCTATAGGTATACCATAGACATAGGAATTGGTAATGGAAAATCATGGTAGTTTTTGTCGTAATAGTGCTGTTCTGCTGGTTGGATATTTCCCTGGTAGGGATTGTGCAGTAGAAAGTTCACGGGTAGGCTTTTTTTTTGGTACGCTTGTAAAGGTGCCAGAATAACGAGTAAATAATTTTTTTTCTAAATCCTCTAATTTCACGCACTTTTTTGTTTTATTTTTTTTAATGAAAAGTATTGTCAAGCAAATGTTTCAATGAATCAAGAAACACAAATTATCGAAAAACAATCATTATAAACTAAAAAAAGTATATATAAGTTAAAATCGAGATGTCAATTATTCATAGTTACGCACAGTTTCTGAAACTAATTTCATTCGTTTTTACACGTAACAAGGAAGAATCTTGCTTCAACATGAATGGAAAAACCTTAGACAATTTTCGACTAGGTTGGATTTATTTTTTGTCTGCGGTTTTTTTGAGACATCTTACTGCCCTGGCGGATTATAACGACTGAAAAAAACACTGAATAGCGTTTCGGTCTTTTTTTGCCGAAATTTTGCCGAAAAATTTGCCGAAAAAAAGATCAAATTGAGTCTCTTTTGCTATTATTTTCAAAAAGTGATCAAAAGCCGCCTTGCAACACAACATCGCGATTTGACTAACTAATATTGAAACGACTCAATTGGGTCTCTTTTTTGGAAAATGAGACGTCAAAAAAAATTAAGATTTCGGTCACCATGATCTGTTAGAGTGGTTCGGGAAAATGCATGCAAATTTTATTTTTGCTTTTTTATATGAGTAAGCGTTCTACAAACGTTTTCATTATAATATTCGTATTTGACAAACGATTTTGCATCGATGTACATTAGGGTAGTTCAAAAAAAATCGATATTTTTTTTTTCTCAAGGCGCAAAGGAAAAATGTTAGTACGTTATAAAAAAGTAATTTTGCCAAAATTTGAGCGTTTAAAAAAATTTTCTAGATAGCGCTCAATCGACTTTTTTCAAATTTTTTCAATTTTTTGTTGAAAATCGTGACAATTTTTTTTTTTATTTGCTCTCTAAGCAGAAAGTGTTACTAACTGAAAAATATGTGATGCTCCCAAAATTTTGACACTCTGAAAATTTTTCAAAAGGTGCCTCGAGAAATTGTTTTGGGTTTTTTTTCTATTTTTTATTAAAAATCATGACAATTTTTCTTTTTAATTGCTTTTTGAGCAGAAAGTGTTGTACATTTGAAGATAAGTAATACTCCCAAAATTTTGACACTCTGAAAAATTTTACAAAGCTACCTCAAGAAACTGTCTAAGGCTTTTTTTTCTATAATTAGCGATTCTAATACAATAAATGTGTGTATTGGATAAAATCACAATTCTGTGACAGATTCGATGCTCTAAAAATATCGTTAAGGCTCAACACTTTGTTAGTGGGTAATTTATGCTTAATAAATTCTTTAATTTCCATCCCAACAAAATAAATTGGAGCGTTCACAGTATCATGATCACACGCGGTCATTTTCAAGAGTACTTTTTTCGTTTATCGTTTTCCACTGTATTACAATGACTACCGCGGTAAAGGCTTGCGCGGACGGTAATCCAAACAATGGCGCTGTGTCCTTGTAACAACTCCGCGGTCTGTCTCTCAAGAGTTCATGTGTCCTTGTTTACTCTAAAACAATGCTCGCATACTCGTTACAATTATTGGACGGTCAGTGATGTAAACAGTGGCTGTCTTTTCTAAAGAAAAAGACAATCTTCAGATTGTCTCGTCTTGCGCGAAAAAATATCAGACTACGATGATGATTCAATCTTCAGATTTCAACGATTTGAAAAGAACGGTTGAGATTCCAAATTAATTATTATAATAAATTATAATTGATTGATTATATTAAAAAATTAAGATTTCCAAATTGAAAAAATAAATATGTACAGTCATTTTTGAAATAATTGAAGTATATTGTAGCGATACGCACTTATCGACCGAGTGTAAGTCGCTACGCGTTGGTTCGTGCTTCTTAAATTAAAAAGGAGCGGGTATGAAAGAACGTGAGAGAAAGCGGATTTTTGTGTCAAAACAAAAATGAGATTTATTCAGTTTGACGATGTATTTTACAAAATAAAGATCTCGCGGATAAATTTAAATAAAAGTAATATCGATCGCGTTACTGAATTTACGAAAATTCTATGATTGTTTATTT